>CAUYUD010175592.1:0-10829 GCA_963575295.1 Alouatta caraya | reverse complement strand
AGCTAATTTTTGTATTTTTAGTAGAGACGGGGTTTCACCATGTTGACCAGGATGGTCTCGATCTCTTGACCTTGTGATCCACCCGCCTCGGCCTCCCAAAGTGCTGGGATTACAGGCGTGAGCCACCGCGCCCGGCCGACTGTTGCTTTTCTTTACAAATTTTAGACTCAGCTTGCTAGTTTTCACCAAAAAAACTGCTGAGAATTTTATTAAATATATAATTATTCAAAGGATCACTGATAGCTTTACAACACTGAGTTTTCCAGTATATGAATAGCACCACATATTTTAATTTTCATTGAAGTATAAATATATGTAGAAAATGTATATGGTATATGTGTCATGATTGTTTAATTTTCAACATGCTCAAAATACCAGCATCTGTATCAAGAAACCGCACATAACCAGCCTGTGTTAGCCATGAAAATGTACTACACAAATATTTTGATGCAAGTAACCAGAGACCCCTATTGTTGTGTTTTAAGGCCAATCCTGTGTTTGTATCAGGGCCAGATTTTCTGAAGGATACTGCTCCCAGTCAATGCCTGAGAGCAGTAAGGGTTCTAATGTAGATCCATTCAGGGAGACATGGATCCTCTCTGTGGGGCAGATAAGATTATGAATACCTGACTTTAATGGCTTTGTCTTTAATGTAACTTTCTTTATTTTTTTGAGATGAAGTCTCACTCTGTCACACAGGCTGAAGTGCAGTGGCATGATCTCAGCTCACTGCAACCTCTGCCTCCTGGGTTCAAAGGATTCTCCTGCCTCAGCCTCCCGAGTAGCTGGGATTACAGGTGTGTGTTACCACACCCAGCTAATCTTTGTACTTTTAGTAGAGACGGGGTTTCACCGTGTTGGCCAGGTTGGTCTCGAACTCCTGTCCTCAGTTGATCAACCTGCCTCGGCCTCCTAAAGTGCTGGGATTACAGGTGTTAAGTTACCGTGCCTGGCCAAATGTAACTACTTTGCTTAGGCTGCATAGAAGTCCAGATGATTTTATCCAATCTTCTTTCTTTTTTTTTGAGATAAGGTCTCACTCTGTCACCCAGGCTGAAGTGCAGTGGTGCAATCTTGGCTCACTACAACCTCTGCCTCCCCTGCTCAAGTGATCCTTCAGCCTCTGCCTCCCAAGTAGCAGGGCCTACAGGCACATGCCACCACACCCAGTTAGTTGAAGGGTTGTATGGGTACTGTACTGAATGTGTATTGCACCATCCTGAAGTCGAAAAATCTTACGTGAAACATTGTTAACCCTAGGACCTTCTGTATATGACTCCAAGGCTGTTTCCTTCTAATTATGTATTAAAAGCTCCCGTTTATCAGTGTTTTTTTTCTTATGAGTCAATCAATTTTTCCTTATAAATTTGCTTTATATTATGTAAAGCTATTATTGTTGATAGAAAATTTTCATTATTATGAAGTGTTTCTTTGTATATCGTTTTTTTATTTTTTTGAGACGGAGTCTTGCTCTATCTCCCAGGCTAGAGTGCAATGGCATGGTCTTGGCTCCCTGCAAACTCCGCCTCGCAGGTTCAAGCGATTATCCTGCCTCAGCCTCCCAGGTAGCTGGGATTATAGGCACCTACCACCATGCCTGGCTAATTTTTGTATTTTTAGTAGAAACGGGGGTTTCACCATGCTGGCCAGGCTGGTCTCGAACTCCTGACTTGGTGATCCGCCCGCCTTGGCCTCCCAAAGGTCTGGGATTACAGGCTTGAGCTACTGCCCCAGCCTTTCTTTGTATATCTTAAAGTGTTATTTTCTTCAAGGACTACTGTACATTGTCCAATATTATTTTAAAATTAGAGAAAGAATATGAGGCCTAGGATGACAGTCTCTTTCTCGAGTGGAATATTTTTATTTGTTTTTGTCAGGTACCTGCAAACACTAAGAAAAAAGGTTTACTATTTTCAGGTAAGAATGTGATTTCAAGTTTGGCTTCAGTCCCCTACTGAAGACGATCTATTTGCCTTTTATCTTTACTTCCGTAGTGCAGCTCCTTGGGTTTTACTAGGTACCGTTCTCCTCCCGAACCCCAACTTCTTCCCTGAGGCCCTTGAATAACAGAATCAGTAGGTACCACTAAGACAAGCACTAACACTAAAATTGCAAAACTTGTCTAAGATTCCCTCCGGCTTTCTAGGATACCCGGAAGCTCAGGTTACTCGGAAGTATCTCCCCTCCAAGGGGCGGAACTATGGTCGTTCCCCCGCCCCCCTTCTCCGGCATTCTGGGAAGTGTAGTCAGGGGTCCGCATAGACTGGCGCACTTCCGCTTTTGGAACGCCGAGCTAGGGAATTGTGGGATAGTCGCTGGAAGGTTCTTTCGCTGGAGGGCTCAAGGATGTAAGTGTTTGGACCCACAGGGACCCTCCAGGTTTTCTCGGCCTCGTCGCGGAGCAAGCGGGACCCTGGCCCTCGTCTGGAGGAGGGCCCGAGAAGCTGTTGCCAGTTGAGAGAATGGAGTTGGGAGCAGTTTGTGTTCTTTCCTCTCGGCTGAGCCTCAGGTTTGAAGCGGTTCGTGCGTCCCGGGGTTGGGAGCGTCCTGGGTCGCTTGTCGCCTGGTTAGAGGATCTCCTGGCGTTCTGCAGCCAGCCTCTCCCACCTACTTGCCAGCTCTGCCACTCACTAGTGTTATAACGTTTTGATAATTAATCTTTGTCTGTCCCATTCTCCTCGTTTCTGAAGTAGAGAGTCAGTAGGAGTCTCTCATACTTGTATACGAATTATTCATTTAATGACCAGAATAGCCATATACGGTAGGTTCCACTATGTTCTATTTTAACGGAGACAGAAACGAAGGTAATAGTCCTCTCTACACAATGTAGAAAAAAAAGCTGTCTTATTGCTGAATGAGGACAACCTCTGTATAGTATTGTAGATAATCTGAAGAAAATTATTAAGAAATTCCACCCCATGTATACAGTCGAGCAATTTTAAACTTTTTGTACCATTCTTTTGTGGGATTTCAGAGACTGGAGAGACCGTTGAGGTTACAGAAGGAGTTTATTTTAGGTATACACGGGCCCAGCTGGTTCCCTCACCAGGAACATTTAACATGGCTGAGCCCTTAACAAAGGCAGGGCTTGACTTTTTTTTTTTTTTTTTTTTTTTTTTGAGACATAGTCTCACTCTGTCCCCCAGGCTGGAGTGCAGTGGTGCAGTCTCGGCTCACTGCAACCTCTGCCTCCCAGGTTCAAGCAGTTCTCTGCCTCAGCCTACCGTCACCAAGTCCACTTAAGTTTTTTTTCTTTTTTTTTTCATCAGAAAGTCCTGCTCAAATTTGTTTTTTTTTTTTTTTGAGACAGAGTCTCACTCTGTCACCAGGCGCCAGGCTGGAGTGCAGTGGCGCGTGTATTTTTTAAGTAGAGACAGGGTTTCACTATCTTCGCCAGGTTGGTCTTGAACTACTGACCTCGTGATCCACCCGCCTCGGTCCCAAAGTTCTGGGATTACAGGCGTGAGCCACCGCGCCTGGCCGGCTTGACTTCTTATACATGAAGTACACAGTGGCACTAAAACAAGTTTACAGGTGTAGAACAAAGGCAATTCATTACATAATGATAGGCACCTAACTTAGGTTTACATATGACTGTTGCTATTCGACCCAGATGTTTGCTATCTGTAGAGCGCAAGGATTTGGCACAGGCCTTATCTATTGCCTTCTGATACAGTGCGCAGAAGGCTGGAGTCCTGCCTGATTGGGCATTTCTTTCGACCTTCAGTGTGTTACAGAAACTTACAGTTATCAGCTATAGAGAACAAGAATACAAGAATTTATAAACTTCTTACAAAGCAGGATACAATCCCACAGGAGGGGGAAGGACTCAGGGAAGTTTACTTATAAAAGAAAACTTAATTTCTGCTTTTCTTTCCTGCATTAATTTTATTTTTATTAGTTTTTCTGTAGCAGGACATGCCACAGACAAAACCTCTTGGACACCAGGTTTGTGAGGGAAGTGGCTTTTTATTCAGCTGGGAGTCTCGGCAGACTCACATCTCAAGAACTGAGCTCCCTGGCTAGAAAATCCTGTCCTCTTTGAAAGGCTCACAATCTTAGAGGCTACATGTGAGAGGGTCGTGATGGATGAGGTAAGCGAGGGATATGTGACTTAGGTGGGGGTCTAATCGTGATTAAGCAAGAACAGTGCCTTCTGGGGAAGATTCTTCCATACCATGCCTGTGATCTATAGATAGGATAGGAACTAGGGTGAGGGTTTGATCTTTAACCTCCAGGTTCAGCTAGTGGCACCGGTTTTGTCTCCTCCACTGGCCTTGTGCCTTCTGCAACTTTTAGTACTTCTTTTGAAATGCAATGTAGAAGGCTGAGGGGAAGTGGTCTTAGAAGCTTAAGAGGAAGGAGTCTCCTTCCTCACCTCCTCTTCAATTCTACTTTTGACCACTGTGTACATCAGTTCTCAAGATTAATCATCTTTCTATAAGAAGACTTGGTCTCATTAACTGCAGATTTTTTCATAAATTTATTCTCAATTTACTCAAAAATCCAGTCTTAGTTAATTAACTTTATCCAAAGTAATAATAAAACTTCTCTTACCTCATCTGCTAGCCGATTTACAGCTCAAAGAACGACACCTTGGTTAAACTCTTACAGTGATAGAGGGACAGTGCAGTTATTTTCTCAGATGTTTACATTCAAAAGGGACAAATCTCAGAAATTTCAAACATACTTTAGCTTGTAAGCCTGACTAGAGGCTTATATAGCATCTGATGAGATTTATATGCATATCAAAAGGTTAGAGAAAGGATTCAGAAGCACTAGGTTTCTTATGGAAATACTCTCAGAAAAAGAAGAGGGAAGAGGAACCCTAAGACTTAAAATTAGTAAGAGGCAGAACTACCATTAGAACCCAAGGAATTGGAGCCTCAAGTCCATGTTCATAATCTCCATGCTGTAAATTTTTCTTACAACCATAGGAAATAATCGTGTATATGGTTTGTGGAAATCTTTTTCTGTTAGGTTTGGAAGTTGATTGGGGGCTTCAGAATCTGCATTCTCCTTATTAGAAGTAATGCATGACCTTATAGAGAGATTAGAAAATAAAGAAGAATATAAAAGGAAATGAAAGTTACCCATATTCACTGCTGAATATTTAAACAATTAGCTGCATGTGGTGGTGCATACCAGTAGTCCCAGCTACTTGGGAGGCTGAGGTGGGAGGATTGGTTGAGCTTAGGAGTTTGAAGTTGGCGGTGAGGTGTGACCACGGCACTGCACTACAGCCCAGATGACAATGAGACCTTGTTCCTTAAAATAACCCATAATCTCAGGATTAGAGATAACCACTGCTAACATTTTTAATGCATTTATGCATTGGTGCCATGCCACACGTAGTATTTCTCTAATTTTTCTCATAGAAGTTCCCAAACATACACGTAGAGAAAATAGTGTAATGAAATAGTGTAGAGGGTCGTTACACTATTTTCCCTGTGTGTATGTTTGTCTTTAACTCTTGTCAACATTTGCCTATCTTATTGCATTTATTACTCTTCTCCCACCTATGTTTGTGGTGGGAAGAGGAGGAATTTGACTACAATCAAAACCAAATCCTAGCAGTCAGTCAGTCAGTAGAAATTAAAAGTAGTTAACATAAAATAATTATGAGTGAAGAGCAAAGGAAAGCAAGTTACCAGAGTTTTCTTTCCTGGCAACTAGGAAGAAGGTAGTTATGTGAGAAATGAAAGGGAGAGGGAAACATTGAGATTTGGAAAGGAACAGTTATGAATGTGGCTTCTTTATTTGGAATTTTTTACTTAGGGTCTTTTAGATCTGATCTGTTTCTAGGCTGCATCTTACGTTGTTGCAAGGACTATGTCCGACTCTTTACCATGTGCTTAGTATCCAGCACAAGACTGACAAGGAGGGATTCAGTGCTTGCGGTTTGTGGAACTGCCAGTATCCCGAAACAGAAACCTGCAGCTCAGTTAGATTGTATTATTCAGGATTCCTGAAGTGGATTTAGGAAAAAATAAAAGGAAATAATGTCAGTATTAGTGATCCTTTATCTTGCTTTTGGTGGGATGCATTTGCATATTCTTCTAGTTTTTTTTTTTTTTTCACAGTAATCAAAAGTTGATGTGTGGTTTTTGATAATACTTTAATGACCAAAGCAAATTTTTGTAGAAACCTTCCATCCATAAATTGTGTCCTGTGTTTGTCATCTGAGGTTAACATTTGATAACTTTTTATAGGGTGATCATGAATCAGGCAGAATTTCCAGTGCTTTACGTGTTTTCATTTGTACCTCGTATCAACCCTATTATAGTCTCCATTTAACAAATGAAGAAAAAAGGGACAGAATAAATGCAAGCACTAGTATTTTAATGTAGGCAGCTTTATACTAAGCCTGTAATCTTGGCTACTACACACTACTTTTATTAGTCTACAAGGCAAGAACCCATAGTAAGTCTTACTAGAGCAGAGAATATTTAAGCTGTGGATGAAGACTATCACCTAGGAGTGAAAAGAGTAGCAGGTTATGACAGAAGGGACAGCAGATACGAAGAATTAGAGGCTTTGTGTAGGAGTACAAGTAATCCATTATGACTGGACATGTAGAGTGGAAAGTGGATTTGAAGAGAGAAACACCATCTGGAAGACTCCTGTTTGTGTGACTTGTTAAAGCATTTGAACCTTAAGGGCGTTGGATAGACATGCAGGTGAAAATAATCAAATTTCCATCTTGGGAGATATACTTAACCTCTCTCTGGCTCTGGATCCCAAACAGTAAACTAGAGGACATTACATTATTTGTCTTAAAAAGGTTGTGAAAATGAGCTGGGCACAGTGGCTCACGCCTGTAATCCTAGCTCTTTGGGAGGTGAGGATGAGTGGATCACCTGAGATCAGGAATTCAAGACTAGCCTGGCCAACATGGTGAAACCCTGTCTCTACTAAAAATACAAAAAATTAGCTGGGTGTGGTGGTGGAGGGGGGGTGCTTATAATCCGAACTACTCAGGAGGCTGAGGCAGGAGAATCACTTGAACCCGGGGCGGGGGACAAAAGGTTGCAGTGAGCTGAGATGGTGCCACTTCACTCCAGCCTGGGCAGAAGAGCCAAACTCCATCTTACAACTCTTAAAACAACAACAAAAGTTGTGAAAATGTAGTGAGGGTCCCAGAGTCTGAGAGTTTGGACTAGTTCCTGGCACATACTTGATGCTTTGTATGAGGTAGTTGTATATAACAGAATAAAGAATACATATTTAGTAATTGAGAACTGCAAACATGTAATGTAGTGGGTATGTGGATATTTTTAGGTATCGCTCTCTTCTTTCAACCCTCAATTCTCTGAAACATCAATTCTGCCATACATCGTACATTTAAGCAAATAAAAATCATGGTTTACACACTGAAGTAATAAACTTGTTCATCTTTCAAATTCAGAAACTCCTTAAGGAATGATTACAGTGGCCCTAGTTGCTTTGAGGAGTTGATCATACAACATGCGAAAGCTTGTGTTTTCTATGTCTAGCTATCCTCAGAAAGCAAGTTGTTCTGAATTATATGACTGTGCTATTAACAAAAGTGGAAGTCCACAATATATTCTGCCTTCATTGCAGTTTTTGGTTGCTTTTTTGTTCTTTTTGTATCTGAAGAGTATTTTTCATATTAGTTGATCTTGTTAAATGTAAAAAAAGGCTTTCCCCTGCCATTTTTTTTTTTTTTTTTGGAAGTGGTAGGTGTTTCTTATAATCGTTTTTTTCCTTTAGGGCTCCAATTCTTCACAAATTTGCTGGTTTTTTGTTGTTGTTAATGAGAAAAGCCTAAATTCCACTGACATCAGAGAACTGACATCAGCCCGGCAAAACGGCAAGAAGCCAAGAAGGGGATTCTGGATGTTGTAGTCCGGGAGCTCCAAGAATTAGGAGATTCTTTTGTCATACTCTCGGTAACCCTCTCTCACTCGCGCGCTCTCTCTTTTTTTTTTTTTTTTTTTTTTTTTTTAGCGCGAAGAAGGCGCCACCTGGAAGTTCTTCCTCCTGGGAGTTTCGGGAAACGAATTCCAGAACTCTGTCCGGAAACAGTTGGGCCGCAGGAGCGCGAGGCTTCTGGGAAGGGTAGTTAAGGAGCTCCGGACAGGCAGAGCCACTTCCGCCCCGGAAAGCGAGGCCGCCACCATCTTTTGGGTCCGGGAGGTGAGTCAACCTTACACCCCCAGGGCCGCTCTGAAGCTTTCCAGCCTGCGCGTGGCGCTCCCCAGCCGTCAGTCTTAGGATGGAGATGTGGCGGCTGCGGGCGGAGGCCGAGAGGCCAAGGTCGGAAGTTTGCTCTCATCCCGCAGTTGGCGAGCTGTCCCGCTACTTCTATAGGTATAGTAAACAGCGGGTTACCTATTACCGCGCTTGTGTTTCATCATCTGTAAAATAGCAATAAAGACAGTTACTGGGTAGGGTTGTAATTAGACTTAAACGAGATAATATGGGTCAAACCTTAGAACTGTAGTAGCACCTGATACCTGGTTGGCTTCTGCTGTTGATAAACTGATTCCCTCGCAAGCGCCCTTTTTGCTGGAAGCTCCAGTGAAGAGAGAAGAAAGGTCAAGGCTTTATGCCATGGCCTTTCTGTCGCATCCTTCAGGAGACCGAGGTCTTCCGGAACTTTTACTGATGTTTTTTTTAGGAAGGATTGAGTCATCAGGCTCCAGTGCATGGGAATGTTTACTGTCGTTTATACGGGATAGAGACTCCATCGTGCTAACTCAACGGCATCCTTTTCCACCGCCTCCGAATTCGCAAAGAGGAGGAGGGAGGGACTTCTTTGCTTCTTCCAGCATAGCCCAGGTACTTGCTCTTGAACACACTTTGTTGTTCCGTTGACTGTCCTTTGAACTAATCAAGTTTACTTCACTCAGTAAGTTACTACTGAAAAATGATGAAATATTTGTTGAATAAATGTGAAAGTGGGTAGGAAAGATACTTGGAAATGAGTATTATAAATAACATCTTACCACTCTGATTTTAAGGCATTCATCTGTGGACCATAGATATTGATGAAGTAGGTAATGTTATTATGAGCAAATTAAGCAGAGCTTATTTTGTAAAATACTTTGCCGACGTTATTCAGCTGATTGTAGGAGGTGGATTGGGATTGAACCTAAGCAGTTCTTTTCAGAGTGTGTGATCTTTTTTGTTGGTTTGTTTTGTTTGTTTCTTTAGTTTTGTTGTTTTCTGGTCTTTGTTCAGAGTCTGTGATCTTAATCTCAATGATACAGTTACCTTCAGTTATCTTAAATAGTAATCCATTTAGCTACAGGTGAGTCATTGGAAATCAGCCTTGGGAATGTAGGTGTGGATTTTATTATGGAAGATCTCAAAAACTGCACTGATGAATTTTGAATTTTTTAGAAAAATCCTACAACATCTCACTTAATTTCATTCCATGTCAAAATATGTCATATTCTGGTTATAGAAGTAATGAATGCTTATTATAGAGGCGCACTATCCAGACCAGTAGCTATAAGCCACGTGTGCCCTAGGAGCACTTGAAATGTGGCTAGTCTGAATTCAGATGTGCTGTAAGTGTTAAATACACACTGGGTTTCAAAGACTTTGTGCAAAAAATGTAAGATGGCTCGATAAGTTTTTGCATTGTATGTCAAAATGATAATATTTTGGATATACTGGCTTAAATTATATCGTTAAAATTAATTTCACCTATTTTTGTTTTTTTGCCATTTTTATATATCACTGCTGGAAAATTTAAAATTATGTATGTGACTTGGTATATTTCTATTGGACAGTGATGTTGTATTTAGATAACAGAAAAAATTACAATAAAAGTGCTAACACTTTAATGTGTTTCTCTTTAGTATTTGCTATGGATGTTTCTCAAAATAGGTTTGGTATTCTGTGTAGTTTTTTTCATAATATATTATGAAAAATTTCAAGTATGTTCAACTATCAAAAGGGTGGTGCAGTGAATCCCATGTAACCAACACTTAGATTCAACATTTGCTCCAGATGATCTTCTCCTCCCACCCCCACTTTTTTTTTTTTAATTTTTTATTATTATTACTTTTTGAGACAGTCTCGCTCTGTTGCCCAGGCTGGAGTGCAGTGGTGTGATCTTGGCTGACTGCAACCTCCACCTCTTGGGTTCAAGCAGTTCTCTCAGCCTCCTGAGTAGCTGGAATTGCAGGCATGCGCCACCACACTCAGCTAATTTTTTTGTATTTTAATAGAGACGGGGTTTCACCATGTTGGCCAGGCTTGTCTCCAACTCCTGACCTTGTGATCTGCCCGCCTTGGCTTCCCAAAGTGCTGGGATTACAGGCGTGAGCCACCTCGCATGGCCTTTTGTTTTTTAAACTGGAGTGTCTTTAAAGCAGGGGTCTCCAACCCCTGGGCAGCAGATATGGTATGAGTCTGTGACTTTTTAGTAACTTGGCAGCACAGAAGGAGGTGATTGGAGTGGTACTGCCTGAGCTCTCTTCCTGTCACATTGGCAAGGGCATTAGATTTCTCATAGGAGGGACTGCACATGCAAGGGATCTAGGTTGTGTGCTCCTTATGAAAATGTAACTAATGGCCGGGCGCGGTGGCTCACGCCTGTAATCCCAGCACTTTGGGAGGCCGAGGCGGGTGGATCACGAGGGCAAGAGATCGAGACCATCCTGGTCAACATGGTGAAACCCCGTCTCTACTAAAAATACAAAAATTAGCTGGGCATGGTGGTGCGTGCCTGTAGTCCCAGCTACTTGGGGGGGCTGAGGCAGGAGAATTGCTGGAACCCAGGAGGCGGAGGTTGCGGTGAGCCGAGATTGCGCCATTGCACTCCAGCCTGGGTAACAAGAGCGAAACTCCGT
>CAUYUD010175587.1:0-17500 GCA_963575295.1 Alouatta caraya | reverse complement strand
CAGTTTGGAAGGAAATGTACATGCATATAGGAATTGACTTTTATTCCCTGCTGAGACAAGTAACCCCTACACACATTCATACTTTGACTAATATTTGTTGAATGCCTACTATGTGCAATGTGCCAAAAAGTGTCCCAAGACATTTTTCTCTCTTTTTCCCCAGTTGCAAAAATACATCTCTTTTTCTTTCCTTGATAGTGACAAATTTGCTGCATTCTTTCATGGAAACCATGGCATCGGAGCCCACTAGAAAAGTACACTGGCCTGGATGAAATGTTTTGTTTCTGATTTGTACACATTGGTCTCACTATCTTTCACGCTGCCATTAATGATTCCTCATTCTCTCAGAGGTGTTGGGGGTGTAAAAGAGAAACCCCCAAAGATCTGCCAGGCTCCTTCCTTTCCTCTTTGTTTCCTCTGAAATGTCTCTCCTGGGGCCAGTTTTTGGGGTTTTGTTTTTCACAAAGCAAAAACAGAAGCAGCAGGAACAAACAAACAAAAACTTACCTCCTGTCTCTCTTCCCACCCCCCAGCACCAAAGAGACCCCAAAACAAACAAAAAGGAAACAACAATAACAACGCAAACAAGTAAATTCTGATGTGAGCTGCTCCCGGAGGACTCGACAGTTAAGTACAGAAACCACCTGCTCTGGAATACTGCACAACATTTGCTGAGGTGGCTTTTGGCAGCTGAGATAATCAGCCCATCACTACTGCACTACTGTCTTGGCCTAAAGACCACTTTGTCCTAAATGTGCTTTAGGTGGGTTTTCTCTCCCTTCCTGCCTCTCTTTTTCTCTCCTTCTTTCCTTCTTTCTTTAATATCATCCCACAACCTAGGCCTAATTGCCCTGAATGAAAACCTCCTTAAGTAATTCTGGACTGGGCCAATGAAACAACTATTTTTGCTGAAACCCCAAAACTAACACCCAAGTTTAAGGCTACTCTTTTCCAGGGAGCTAAGCCATCCATTTCCTCTCCCTCCTTCAAGCATCTTTCCTGTACTCCTCCTCCTCTCTCCATAGATAATCCAAATACAATTATAAAATGTCTAGAATTTCTGAGAAATGAGACTGTTGTCCCTCAAGCAATCATTTTAGATTACCTCACTTCCCACCCCTACACATTCACTTCTTGAATTACGTTGCACTGAATCAATCTCAAAGGAAGGAGTTCAATAACGTCATGGAGTTTAGGGGTTCATTTAGTACAAGTCTCCAAATGTGAACATGGCAGAATCTGTTTCCTCTCATTTTTGTAAAGCCAAGAACAGCTCACCATGTGATAGAGAAATAAATGAAGATGACTATGCGTGTGACAGGATACCCCTGAGCTCAGATAAAGCTTAAAGAGGAGGTCACTGAGACCCAGGTCTAAGGTTGCTCATCTCTAAGGGGAGAGAAAGAGATTAGGGGGAGAGCAGAATGTACTTTCTAATGAGCTTGTAAATGCCTAGCTCACTGGCACACTTTGGGACTTTCTCCTTCTTCCTGAGTAAAGATCCTCAAAGTGAGGCAGCCTCCCTTCTCCTGCTACCTGCAATTCCTAGGGAAGGGTAGAGTAGTGTATGCAGGGTGTGCCCACGTGTGTGTGTGTGTGTGTGTGTGTGTGTGTGTGTGTGTGTGTGTGTGTGTGTGTGTGTTGGGGGATGTTTATTTTAATTTTTTTTTTTTTTTTTGAGACAGAGTCTCGCTCTGTCACCCAGGCTGCAGTGCAGTGGTATGACCTTGGCTCACTGCAACCTCCACCTCCTGACTTCAAGTGATTCTCCTGCCTCAGCCTCCTGAGTATCTGGGATTACAGGTGCGTGCCACCATGCCAGGCTAATTTTTGTATTTTTATAGAGACAGGGTTTCGCCATGTTGACCAGGCTGCTTTCGAACTCCTGACCTCATGATCCACCCGCCTCAGCCTCCCAAAGTGCTGGGATTACAGGCGTGAGCCACTGATCCTGGCGGGGATAGTTACAAGTCATTCACGACAGAGTTCATCAGCTGGCTTTTCTAACACCTTGCTGAGATGTGCTGGAAGAATGGGATCCTGAACAAGAGAGGGAGAAAGTGGGCTCTAGTTATTGGGGGCAGAGGGAAAATAAGGCTGAGGGCCTAGAGATGGGAAGGAGGTGCCAGAAGAGAGGGCAGTGTGGGGGTGCCCAGCTGAAGGTATTTTTAACCATCGTTCAGGCCATGCACAGTATCCCAGGAGCTGAGGGCAGAATTCTATTTAAAGTCTTCAGAACTCTTTAGAGCTGAGGTGGAGTTGGGGACTGGGGAAGAAATAAATGCAAAGAAGAGAGCACTCATTTTGGGACTATTGTCCAGCTTCTTGGGGAATCCTCTGGGCTGAGAAAGAAAGCAGGTCTCAGGGTTTGTATTACCATAGCTGCATTTTTACTTGATTGCAAATTAGCCTTGCAACATGCCTGAAGCAATGAGCTTAGATGCATTTGTATAGCCAAGTAGGGCTCAGCTGTTGGTACACAGCGTCCTGAACTGAGCTATAGAGAGGTCAGGCAAACCCAGAGCTGCTAATAACACCTGGATGCAAAATGTTTGCTTTCCTTGAAGCTACAGAATACAAGTAGCTTTCTGTTTTTTTTCTAAATGGAGTTTATGCATATAGGTTTCCCACTGGCTCCTTTAACAGTTTTCCTCTTTCCCCTTTTTTCAAGAACTCCCTAATAAGCCTTAACAAGTTCTTTACATTAAAAAATCATAAAAAGTTTCATTTTGGGAATATAAACTACATTTCCTTTCTTCTTCCATAATCAAATCTGCTCTTTTAATTAAGTTCAGAAAAATTCCAGTGTTTATGTTTGAGAGATATCTACATCAGTCACTGACAATGGTACAATCTGATTAGCAAAGCCCGACTGAGATCTTATAGTACTTGTAAAACCAAGACAGCCTTTTTCTTCTTATAGACAGGAAGAGAATGGATTGGCTCAAACAAACAAAAAAAAAGGAAAGAGGAAGAAGAGCTGCCACGTAACTCTCCATCGTTAATTTTTTATGCTAAAAATGCTGCTTATAAAGTTCAGCGTTGTTCTGTTTTAAAATTGACAAATAAAAATTGTATATATTTATGGGATACAATGTTCTCTCTCTCTCTCTCTCTATATATATATATATATGTGTGTGTGTGTGTGTGTGTGTGTGTGTGTGTGTGTGTAACAATGATCTATGTATATACAACGTGGAATGATTATTTTAGATCAAGCTGGTTAACATGTCCATCGCTTTACTTAAAGAAGTAGAGAGTAGAGTGGTGGTTGGTGGGATGGAGTGGATGGGATAAAGGGAGATGCTGGTCAAAAAGTAAAAGTTTCTGTTAGGAGGAATAAGTTCTAGTGATCTATTGCACAGCATGGTGACTTCAGCTAATAATAATGCATATTTCAAAATTGCTAAGAGGGTAAATTTTAAATGTTCTTACCATGAGCTCTATTTCTTAATGTTTTATAATAAAGAGATTGAATATTGGGCTAAGCACAAAGCATTTTTAATCTCACGACCCCCAAAAAATCCTTATAAAAAAAAGGTAAAAGCTGAAGTTCAAATTAGTTTTGTGACGTTACAGAGTGAACGGAGAAGTATAAGACAAATCGCTCTGAAAGCAGACAGGATTTTTGCCTCCCCATCTTCTCTGATGTCGTTAGAGACACGTATGAACTCTTTGCATGAAGAATGGGAAGGGAATTAGCTAAACATTTCCACATCTGGTTTTGGAATGGTTTGGAAAAAGAACTCACTCCATAGGCTCCTGGAAGCTTTTGGGGTTGACAGCTATTTATTTTTAAAATTCAGTATACTCGTGACAGCATAGTTATCATTTGTATATTGTTTTCCCAGAAACTTGTTGTCAAAACAAAAGGAAACAGAGGGGAAAAGGAAACTCCAAAGCAGCATGCAATTATCTCAGGGAAATGTAACTGTCAGGGCTTTAATTTGCAACAAAGTTTGTTCACTCTTTTGCAGCTGATTTAAAGAAAAATGAATCTGAGTCAGATTCATTTTTACAAGACAAGAATGAAAAAAAGGAATCCTAACACTTTGTGGACACTTTAAACGTTCAAGCAGTCACATTCTGACTTCTCTCAAGGTTTGAGAGCCTTTTAAAATAGAGGTTCTTTTTAAAGCCCAGTTTTAAGGAATTAGTTGGTTCACTGCTCTCAAAGAAAGTGACAGTTGTGATTAATACTAATGATGCTGAAAGTACATTAAAGTGAGTTAGAAAATAAAATAACTGCTTTTGTAGAATGTACACTAATTTTAAAGACGCGGAGATCCGTTCAGGTTTCCAGCCTCGTGAAGCACAGTGTTAAAGTAACCGCACATTATTCATCATTTTGTGTGGAAGAAGAATTATGAACTGCTCATGCTTAACAATGTCCATTTTCTCAGCAGAGAAAAACACCTTGACCGAACCCTAAAAAACATCTTCATTAAAATTAAACTAAAAAGCAGCCATTCAATTTTTTTTTTCTGATTCTAAAAGTAACTGCAGAAAAATTGAGTGCTGTCAAAAGGAAAAAAGAAGGAAACACATTTCTCAACCCCCAAATAACCATTGTTACGTTTTTGGTTTATATATTTCTAATTTTGGGGGAAAATATATGTCCACATATATGATTCAAAGTTATCTCGGGGAAAAAAAAGAGTCAAGGTTTTTTGAAAGCTGTTTTTAATTTTTGACATTGAATTTTAAAGCAATCAAAGCATTATTTTTGTTTGGGCCATCTGGTTTTGTTCTTATAATCTGTTAAGCTATCAAGCATAGTTTAAATGTCATGGTTCATCTCATACACAAATAAAGGTTGCGAAATAAATAAGACTCCAAGCTCCTTGTAAGAGAGAAATTTCTGCTGGGTCACAAATTGGTTACTAAAAGGTGAGTAGTCCAATGTGAAATCAAAGCATAATAAGGCTACACAACAAGGGGAAATCATGCCCTGACTGAACATAAATATTCCTAAATAAATACAGAAAGCCATACTTTAGAGGAAATTGCAAAGATCAGATCATGAGAACTCCCCTTTTGTGAAGAGAAGCTGAGTTGGTTGAATTTTAAACTTGAACAAAGAGATGTATTTCATAATTTCCATGAAGTATGAGGGACATCCCAAATATATGCCCTTAATTCAGTTTATGTTTTAATTTAATAATTTATTTGAGTTTGATTTTTTTCAGAAAATTACACCCTTTGCCACAAAGCCCCAGAGTCCCTTCTCATTTTAAAAGACAAGGCAGGTCTGTGTCTGTGCAGACCTCTCAACCTCATGGCAGCCACAGCCACATTTTTAACCCATTAGTCGTCTCTGGGAGTCTGCCAAAACCAGATAAAGGCCCATTTGCCTGAGATGATCTGAAATTATCAGAAGGCAGAGGATTGAATCAGATGTTCCTTCAAGGGCTTCACCACCTCTTTGATACACCTGTGTCAATAAATGAGGGCTCTAGCTGGCTTCCAAAAATGGTCAGGCACATTCCTGTCTCCCTTTCAAAATTGGGATTTTTGGGTACAGGTTTTCTTAAAGCGAGGTGCATGCCTATGGCCCCTTAAGTATGGCTTAAATCCAAAATAAACCACAGTTGACTTTATAGGCTACTTGGCTGATTTTTCACTGACTTGACCCAAATGCATCTTTCCAAAACCCAAAGCTACCTTGTGTATGCCCCACCCAGAATGTGGTCACTTGGTGCACGTGTATACGCCCTGACTGAGGCCATTCACCATCCTTTGGCTCCTGAGAGGTAGAAAAGGTTTTAGAAAAGATTCCTTTGATAGGAAAGCTGTTGGTTATTGTTAGCGAGCCTACAATTTGGGGCATGCATGCATATTGGAGTAGGTAAAGATGCATTGTTCTGTGATCAGGACATTGTAGGAAGAGAAAAAACGTTTTTTTCTCTCTCTCAGTCTCTCTCTCTCACACACACACACACACACACACACAGGTATGTGATGGACAGATAGACACACACATACTAAGGAGAAGAAAATCCCCAAATCTGTTTCCTACTATTGCCCTGATCCCTACTATTTCCCCCTATTCCTTAATTATTGTACTGTAAATTCCTTTAAAAATGGAGTCTTGGTCTACTATGGTATCTAGTACACAGTAAGTACTCAGTAAATATTTTTTTTTTTTTTTTTTTGAGACTAAGTCTCACTCTGTCGCCCAAACTGGAGTGCAGTGGCACGATCTTGGCTCACTGCAACCTCTGCTTCCCAGGTTCAGGCAATTCTCCTGCCTCAGCCTCCAGAGTAGCTGGGATTACAGGCGTGTGCCACCACGCCCAGCTAATTTTTGTAGTTTTAGTAGAGACAAGGTTTCACCATGTTGGTAGGTGGGTCTCGAACTCCTGACCTCGTGATCCACCCGCCTCAGCCTCCCAAAGCGCTAGGATTACAGGCGTGAGCCACCGCACCCAGCCAGTAAATATTTTTTAAATGAAAGAATGAAGAAATTAATGAATGACCACCAGAAATCACCATCTGCCCCTGTGCCTCCTTGTCTAACCCCTTCCCCCACTCCTTCTCCAGTCTTCCAGTTGAAGGCCTGGGGTAGCAGTAGAGCCTTTCTATAACAGAGAGTACAGAGTTCTAACAAGGGTCCTGGCCTGTCCACTTGCACACCTGCTTACCTTCTAGACTCACTGATGCCAAGGGCTCTATATCTGTCCCACCCAATGGTACCCACTGCCCTTTCAGTTACTTAGCCAGTGACCCCAAGTGTAGCCAGCACTCTTTGTACCCCTTTCCCTCCATCCCTAAGTCATCCTGTGGAAAGAAGACAATATGGAACTCTCCCCTAGTCTGTCCTTTACATGGAAGGAAAGAAGAAATTATCAAGCCATACGTAGACCACGTCCAGGCCATTGAGAGACAGTATAAGCAGAAAAGGGAGCCTCAGGTCCATGAGGTACTGAAGACCAGTAGGGTGCCTAGAAGGGGCTTGCTGGAGTCGCCAGGTTTACCCAGGTAAATGGACTTAGCCCCTGAGGTTGTCCAAGGATTCCCTTAGCCAGAAAAAAAACCTAAATCACAGGCTGGATATCTGTTCCTCCTGAGAGCAGACCTACACATTCATTTCCAGTTCCAGTTCCAAGCATAGACACAGAAATCAGAAAACACCTCAGAGGTTCCAGGGAAATCAGAGGCCAGATGAGTGAATTCTCCCCTACCCCAAGTTGACCGTTGGTTCCCTTTGAGCTGGGCTTTTCACTCTGCCAACTCTGGACTAAAAGATAGATCCAGGCCAACTTCAGGTCTGTTAGAGGGTCCCCGAGCCTGAATGTTCCCAAACGTGCTTTGCAGTTGATCCTATCTCCACATATGATAAGAGTATTTTACTGGTAAATGTCACTATACACTTCTCTCATCTGGACTTTTTATATAACAAAGATGTGACTTTGGGTGTGATAGCTCCTTATCCTAGCAATATCAAAAAACATAACTTTTTTTTTTTTTAATTAGCTGGATGTGGTGGTGCGTACCTGTAGTCCCAGCTATTTGGGAGGCTGAGACAGGAGGATCACTTGAGCCCAGAGAGACTCTGTCAGGGAAAAAAAAAAAAAAAAAACAACAAGAAGAACAAAGTGTTGCCTTGAGGCTTGACATCTTTTTCCTGGAATTAGTTACTTGGTTAAAAAAAAGCAATTGGTGAAAATTGTGTTCATCATTTTCATATTATAATATATAATATTTTAAAATATAGCATATATAATGTTAAAATTAATATAAAAGGCTCATCTATTATAGCTAATAATATATATACATATGATATTAATATAATATTTTATAATATATTAACAAAGAGGAAGTTTCCCCCCACTGGTAATCTAGCTTGCCTTAACAAAGAATGAAGGACCTTTTTCTGAAACTTTTTTCTAGGACTGAGACTTGAGCTTACATCACTGGACTGCAAATGTTTAAGAATACATATGTATGTATTCTATATCTAGATAGCTAATATTCTATATATAGATATATACATTATATATCTATATCTATTCTATCTATATTCCATATTGCTAGATAATTATATATTTATACATATATATGTATAAAGTTGTGTCTTCCCAAAAAGATATGTTGAAGTCTTAATCCCCAGTACCTCAGAATGTGACTTTATTTGGAAATAGGCTCTTCACAGAGGTAATCAAGTTAAAATGAAATCATTATGGTGGGCTCCAATCCAGTATGACTTATGTCTTTACAAAAGGGGAAAATGTGGACACAGAGACAGACACACACAGAGGGAAGACAACGTGAGACATGTAGGAAGAAGGCGGCCATGTGCATCACTCCAGTGACGCACCTACAACCCCAGGAACACCAAGGATTGTCGGCAAATACCAGAACCAGATTAGGCTTCCCTAGAGCTGTCAGACAATATGGCCACGCTGACAACTTGATTTTGAACTTCCGGCCTCCAGAACTGTGAGACCATACATTTTTTGTTGTTTTAAGCCACGCAGTTTGTGTACAGCAGCCCTAGAAAACTAACAACTTTATCTTCCCAACAAATGGAACAGACACATGTGTCTCCTTTCTGAGATAGGAGCCTGCAACTATTAATGTTCTGACTCTGTGTTTCGCTACAACCTTAAATTCCATTTAGAATTAGAAATCTGATGAGGCAACAAGGAATACAGACAAAAACTTAGAAAGGAGCCAGTTAAAAGTGGTGTTGGTGCTGATATTTGATGCCTACAGGAGAAACTGAATTAGAATTGTAGTGTAATATCAGGGAGATGTTCCTAACTCTACAAGTTGTCGAAAAATGGATGGAGAAACCTGGAGTGAAACTAAGACCTCTTTGTTCCCTGTAGGCATTCAGTTAGAAGCTGGCTGGCCACTTGCTGGGGTGATTGGAGAGGAAGATCCTGTCCTATATCGGAGGCTAGATTAGATGGTCTTTGGCTGGGCACAGTGGCTCACGCCTGTAATCCCAGCACTTTAGGAAGCAGAGGCAGGCGGATCACCTGAGGTCAGGAGTTCGAGATCAGCCTGGCCAACATGATGAAACCCCATCTCCGCTAAAGATACAAAAATTAGCTGGGCATGGTGGCACATGGCTATAGTCTCACCTACTTGGGAGCTGAGGCAAGAGAATGGCAGAGGTTGCAGTGAGCTGAGATTGTGCCATGGCACTCCAGCCTGGGCGACAGAGAGAGACTCCACCTAAAAAAAAAAAAAAAAAAAAAGATGGTCTTTAAAGTTCTATCACAGAATGTCCCATTTGTGTGTATGTGTGTGTGTGTAGCGGATAGATTAGCAATGTATTATGAACACATGCATGCCTGGGAACACACCACACACATACACACATCACGCACACATGCAGAGGTTATTTATGTAGGTCTTCTCTTGAAAGTCTTACAATGTCATTGATGCCTGAAGCCTCTAATCCTGATATACAGAAGATTATATAACACTTCCTAACAGGGACCTGACCTCTCAGCCAGGTTATTGTTGTGACTGGATATGACTGTGTATTGGTGGCAATTACAAGGGGAAGGTGGAAGGGGAAAAGGGAGGGCAGGTCATGATATAGAGGAAAATACTCAGAATGATTCTAAGTATTAGTCATTAAGAAAAAAACCTCAGAACAGGGCTTACTGCTTAGCTCTAAAACCTGGGGCTGGGGCAGTGGAAATGGTCTTTCTTCTTTCTGTTTTTTTTGAGATAGGGGCTTGCTTTTTGCCCAGGCTGGAGTGTAGTGGTGCAATCATAGCTCATTGCAGCCTCATCTCCTCGGCTCAAGTGATCCTCTTGCCTCATCCTCCTGAGTAGCTGGGATCACAGGCATTCGTAACCATGTCTGGGTACTTTTTTTTTTTTCTTTTTTTGAGACGGAGTTTCGCTCTTGTTACCCAGGCTGGAGTACAATGGTGCGATCTCGGCTCACCACAACCTCCGCCTCCTGAGTTCAAGCAATTCTCCTGCCTCAGCCTCCCGAGTAGCTGGGACTATAGGCACGTGCCACCATGCCCAGCTAATTTTTGTATTTTTAGTAGAGACGGGGTGTCACTATGTTGACCAGGATTGTCTCGATCTCTTGACCTCGTGATCCACCCGCCTCGGCCTCCCAAAGTGCTGGGATTACAGGCGTGAGCCACCGCGCCCGGCCGGATGATTTTTTTTTTTCTTTTTTTCTCTTTCTTTTTTTCTTTTTAGAGATGAGGTCTCGCTATGTTGCCCAGGCTGGAGTCCAGTGTCTATTCACAGGCGTGATCCCACTGTTGATCAGCACGGGAGTTTTGACCTGCTCAGTTTCCGACCTGGGCTGGTTCACCCCTCCTTAGGCAACCTGGTGGTCCCCTGCTCCCGAGAGGTCACCATATTGATGCCAGACTTAGTTCGGACACCAGATTATCATAGCCCACTACAGTCCAGAACTCCTGGGCTCAAGCGATGCTGACTGGATGATTTTTTAAAAAAAAATTTTTTTCAGAGACGAGGTCTCACTGTGTTACCCCAGGCTGGTCTTGAACTTGTGGCCTCAAGCGATCTACCCGCCTTGACCTCCCAAAATGCTGGGACTACAGGCGGGAGCCTCTATGCCCAGCCAATCCTGATTTTTTTTTTTTTTTTTTTTTTTTTTTTTTGAGACAGAGTGTTGCTCTGTTGCCCAGGCTGGAGTACTGTGGTGCGATCTTGGTTCGCTGCAACCTCTGCCTCCTGGGTTCAAGCAATTCTCCTGCCTCAGCCTCCCGAGTAGCTGGGACTACAGGCGTCCACCATCACATCCCGTTCAGTTTTGCATTTTTTTGTAGAGATGGGTTTTTGCCGTGTTGCCCAGGCAGGTGTTGAACTCCTGGGCTCAAGCGATGCTCCTGCTTCGACCTTGCAGAGCTGGGATTACAAGCTAAAGCCACACCATCTCCGTTTGATCTTGTCACCTTCTAACATATGACACCGGTTTTATTCCTGATGGCTTTGCTTATTGTCCGTCTCTCTCTAGAATGTCGGCTACATGGAGTCACATGGTCATCTGTGAGCTGGGGACAGTGACACCCACCTTGATGTGTATATTGGGTAGGGGACCACGGGGACCACCAGAAAATGTTATTTGGTTCCTCCCTCCCCTGTCACACCTTCCAAAACAGCCTCAGTAGCCGGATGTGGTGGCTCATGCCTGTAATCCCAGCACTTTGGGAGACTGAGGCAGGAGGATTATTTGAGGCCAGGAGTTTGTGACCAGCCTGGGTAACATAACAAGACCCCTGTCTCTACAAAAAATTGTAAAATTAGCCAGGCGTAGTGACTCATGCCTGTAGTCCCATCTACTCAGGAGGCTGAGGTGGGAGGATTGCTTTAGCCCAGGAGGTTGACGCTGCAGTGAGCTATGATCGTGCCACTGGACTTCAGCCTGGGTGACAGAGCAAGACCCTGTCTAAAACAAGCAAACCAACAATAATAAAACAGCCAGTGAACTTCCATCCAAAATATATCCCAGGCCGGGCGCAGTGGCTCATGCCTGTAATCCCAGCACTTTGGGAGGCCAAGGTGGGTGGATTACTTGAGGCCAGGAGTTTGAGACCAGCCTGGCCAACATAGTAAACCTCATCTCTACTAAAAATAAAAAAATTAGCTGGGTGTCATGGTGCATGCCTGTGATCCCAGCTACTAGGGAGGCTGAGGCAGGAGAATCGCTTGAACTCGGGAGGTGGAGGTTATAGTGAGCAGAGATCGTGCCACTGCACTCCAGCCTGGACGACAGAGCACAACTCTGTCTCAAAAACAAAAAACAAAACAAAAAAAAAACAGCACTTTGGGAGGCTGAGGTGGGTGGATCACGAGGTCAAGAGATCAAGACCATCCTGGCCAACATGGTGAAACCCCATCTCTACTAAAAAAAACTACAAAAACCAGCTGGGCATGGTGGCATGCGCCTGTAATCCTAGCTACTCGGGAGGCTGAGGCAGGAGAATTGCTTGAACCTGGGAGGCAGAGGTTATAGTGAGCTGAGATCACACCACTGTACTCCAGCCTGGTGCCTGGCGACAGAGTGAGACTCTGTCTCAAAAAAAAAAAAAAAAAAAATCAAAAACCATAAAGCAAAATATATCCCAGCCTGAAGCCTGGCCCGGGAATACAAAGGGGTTCCCAGGGGTTCCCTTCCTCCCCAGACACCATCAGCATCCTTTACCACCCTCAATAGCAGCCTTGAGTTTCTGCAGAAACCAAAGCTTTGAGGCCAAGCCAAAACCCACCTCTCCAACACGCTAGCACGTCCCCAAAAAAGCAACCTGTGATCGTAGAATCAAGGTGGCTGCCGGCTTGCTCCCTGCCACCCGAGGTTTACACAGACCCACCATCCCCTTCAAAGACACCGTTCAAAGCAAGGAGATCTCTAACACAGACACACACACACACCTATTTTTCTTTTTGCTACCAGCATGCCTGGATGTGCTTGAGGCTTGGCTGTGTATCCAGATCCCACAAGGGGCTCCTTTGAAACAGGAACGGGGCCACAGAGGAGGGACCCATAGGAACTCACAAGCGCCCACTGTTCCTAGGGAGGACTGCAGCACACAGAGCGTCCCGGGTCCACCCAAGCTGGCCACGCCTCTGCAAGGGCAGCCACCTGGAAGGCCACGTCTGAGGAAGCTGGGCGCTCAACAAAAAGGGTTGCTTTCTTTTTTTGAGACCGTGTCTCACACTGTCACCCAGGCTGGAGTGCAGTGGTGTGATCTCAGCTCACTGCACTCTCCGTCTCCCGGGTTCAAGCAATTCTCCTGCCTCAGCCTCCTGAGTAGCTGGGACTACAGGCACCCATCACCACACCTGGCTAATTTTGTATTTTTTAGTGGAGGCGGGATTTCTTTTTTTTTTCTTTTTTTTTTTTTTTTGTGATGGAGTTTTGCTCTTGTCGCCCAGGCTGGAGTGCAATGGCGTGATCTCGGCTCACCGCAATCTCCACCTTCCAGGTTCAAGCGATTCTCCTCCCTCAGCCTCCCAAGTAGCTACAGGCATGCGCTACCACGCCTAGCTGAATTTTTTTGTATTTTCAGTGGAGACGGGGTTTCTCCTTGTTGGTCAGGCTTATCTCAAACTCCCGACCTCAGGTGATGTGCCCGCCTTGGCCTCCCAAAGTGCTGGGATTACAGGCATGAGCCACCATGCCAACAAAGGGGGTTTTGAAGACACTCGAGCCTGGGCTACGAGAAGCCAGCGCAAGATCCTAAATATCCTTTTCCCAAACCCGTGGAATTTCTCTGCAGCGGCCAGGGCCGACGCTTACCCTTGAGGGACCTCTCTTGGTACGAAGGAAAAATTCCATTTTCCTGAACCTGGGGAAGCTGATGTGGAACTCAAGGAGGGGCCAGGCTATGCTGAGAGCAAATGCACGGTAGGTTATGCATTTAGGGCTCCAGGCTCAGGGGCGTGACCAGGCTGGTTTAGGTCTCCAAGCAGGACAGTGCTAGGGTTGGCTTCATTCAATTTCTTTTCTTTTTTTTTTTTTCTGAGATGGAGTCTTGCTGTGTCGCCTAGCCTGGAGTGCAGTGGCACCATCTCGGCTCCCTGCCACCTTTGCCTCCTGGGTTCACACAATTCTCCCGATTCAGCCTCCCGAATAGCTGGAACTACAGACAAGCACCATCAGGTCTGGCTAATTTTCTGTATTTTTAGTAGAGATGGGGTTTCATCATGTTGGCTGGGCTGGTCTCAAATTCCTGACCTCAAGTTATCCACCCACCTCGGCCTCCCAAAATGCTGGGATTACAGGCATGAGCCACAGTGCCCAGTCTCATTCAATGTTTTAATTTTTTTTGAGATGGGATCTTGCTATGTTGCCCAGGCTGGTCTAGAATTCCTGGGCTCAAGGAATCCTTTTGCCTCAGCCTCCTGAGTAGCCGGGACAGGTGCATACCGCCATGCTGGCAAGGTTGGCCTCATTTTATCTGGAACCTGGCCTAGACTGGGAGGGAGACAACTGCAATAAAGACCCCTGGAGACTTCCGTGTTGTCTGAAACATTTGAACATTTCAATAATGGGCCAGGTGCCATGGCTCATGCATGTAATCCCTGTACTTTGGGAGGTTGAGGCGGGCAGATTACCTGAGGTCAGGAGTTCGAGACCAGCCTGGCCAACATGGTGAAACCCCATCTCTACTGAAAATATAAAAATTAGCCAGGCATGGTGGCGGGTGCCTGTAATCCCATCTACTTGGGCTGAGGGCCAAGAATCGCTTGAACCCAGGAGGTGGAGGTTGCAGTGAGCAGAGATCGCACCACTGCACTCCAGCCTGGGCAACAGAGTGAGACTCTGTCTCAAAAAAATAAAAAATAGGCCGGGCGTGGTGGCTCACACCTGTAATCCCAGCACTTTGGGAAGCCAAGGTGGATGGATCACCTGAGGTCGGGAGTTCGAGACCAGCCTGGCCAATATAGAGAAACTCCGTCGCTACTAAAACTACAAAATTAGCTGGGTGTGGTGGCGGGCACCTGTAATCCCAGCTACTTGGGAGGCTGAGGCAGGAGAATCACTTGAACCCGGGAGGCAGAGATTGCGGTGAACCAAGATCATGCTACTGCATTCTAGCCTGGGCGACAAAGCGAGGCTCCGTCTCAAAAAATAATAATTAAAATAAATAAATAAATAAAAATAATAAATAAATGCAGGTGCCTGGGCCCACCCAGGACTCTCTTAAGCTGAGTGCCTGGGTGGAGGTGGGGGGTGATCCTCGGAGACTGTGCCCCTCGAATCTGAGATGTCTGCGTCCGGGGGTTATCTCAGCGCCTTTGAAAATCCTTTTGTCCCTTTTGGGACAAATTCTCTTTTTTTTTTTTTTTTTTGTGCCTTGCGGACAATTTCTTTTTTGAGACAGAGTCTCGCTCTGTTGCCCAGGCTGGAGTGCAGTGGTGCGATTTTGACTCACTGCAACCTCCACCTTCTGGGTTCAAGTGATTCTCCTGCCTCAGCCTCCAGAGTAGCTGGGACTACAGGCATGCACCACAACACCTGGCTAATTTTTGTATTTTTGATAGAGACGGGGTTTCACCATGTTGGTCAGGCTGCTCTCGAACTCCTGCTCTCAAGCGATCCTCCCTTCTTGGTCTCCCAAAGTGCTGGGATTACAGGCATGAGCCACTGCGCCTGGCCAACAATTTATTTTGGGTGATTTTTTTTTTTTTTTGAGATGGAGTCTCACTCTGTCACCCAGGCTGGAGTGCAATGGCATGGTCTCAGCTCACTGCAACCTCTGTATCCCAGGTTCAAGCGATTCTCCTGTCTCAGCCTCCTGAGTAGCTGGGATTACAGGTGCCTACCACCACACCTGGCTAATTTTTGTATTTTTGGTAGACATGGGGTTTCACCATGTTGGTCAGGCTGGTCTTGAACTCTTAACCTCGTGATCCGCCCGCCTCAGCCTCCCAAAGTGCTGGGATTACAGGCATGAGCCACCGGGGCTGGCCTTCTTTTAGGTGATTTTTTTGAGTCTCCAGGTGAATCCTACTTCCCAAGCTCCACACCAGATTCAAAGACAGCCCACGTCTCTGTCTAACTCTCAGTGTCCACCCGGTAAATGGGTTGGTAGCGCCTGCTCTCAGCATTGCTGGGCACTGGTTGTTAACTGATGGTACCCTGTGTTTGTTTCACAACCTCAGCATGCTGACGTTTGGAGCTGGACAGGTCATTTGTTGAGGGAGACTGTCCCGTGCATCACAGGGTGTTTAGCCGTCTCCCTGGCCTCCACCCACTAGATGCCAGTAAAGAGTTGCTGGATTCGGCAAATACAAACTCAGGAAACCCAGTTAAACATAAACTGCAGATAAACAAATACTGCTTCTGCCTAAGTATGTCCCACATTTTGCATGGCATGTACTTACACTAAAAAGACATTCGAGGGCCAGGCTTGGTGGCTCACACCTGTAATCCCAGCACTTTGGGAGGCGAGGCAGGCGGATCATGAGATCAGGAGATCCAGACCATCCTGGCTAACACAGTGAAACCCCATCTCTAAAAAAAAAAATAAGATATTTGAGCCAGGTGCGATGGCTCACGCCTGTAATCCCAACACTTTGGGAGGCCAAGGCGGGCAAATCACTTGAGGCCAGGAGTTCGAGACCTGGCTAGCCAACATGGTGAAACCCCATCCCTATTAAAAATACAAAATTTTAAACACCCCCTCAGTATCTTGTAGAAGCAAAGAAAGAAAAAATAAACAACAACAAAACTAGGCTGGGCGCGGTGGCTCATGCCTGTAATCCTAGCACTTTGGGAGGCCGAGGTGGGTGGATCACCTGAGGTCAGGAGTTCAAGACCAGCCTGGCCATCATGGTGAAACCCCATCTTTAAAAAATAAAAAAATTAAAATATAAAAATAAAGAAAAACTAAAAAAAAAATTAAAAATACAAAATTAGCTGGCTGTGGTGGTGCATGCCTGTAATTCCTGCTACTCTGTAGGCTGAGGCAGGAGAATCGCTTGAACCCGGGAGGTAGAGGTTGCAGTGAGCTGAGATGGTGCCATTGCACTGCAGCATGGGCAACAAGAGTGAAACTCCACCTAAAAAAACAAAGACATATGAACTAGGTGCAAAAGAAAGAAACATTTGAGCTGGACATGGCTCATGCCTGTAATCCCAGCACTTCAGGAAGCAGAGGTGGGCAGAATGCTTGAGCTCAGGAGTTTGAGATTAGCCTTGGCAGCATGGCAAAACCCCATCTCCAAAAACAAAATACAAATAATCAGCCAGGCATGGAGGTGTGCACCTGTAGTTCCAGCTACTTAGGAGGCTGAGGCCGGAGGATCATTTGAGCCCAGGAGGTCGAGGCTGCAGTGAGCCAAGATTGCACCACTGCACTCCAGCCTGGGTGACAAATTGAGACCCTGTCTCAAAAAAAAAAAAAAAGAGACATTTCACCAGGAGTTTGAGGCTGTAGTGAGCTATGATCGTACCACTGCAGTCCAGTCTGGGCCACAGAGGGAGACCTGGTCTGAAAAAAAAGTCTTATTGACAAGTAGAGTTAAGACAACTGGATATCTACCCGCAAAAGAATGAAATGGAATCCCTACTATATACAGGAATCAACCTCTAGGAGCTTGGATTAGGCAATGGTTACTCAGGTATGATAGCAAAAGAACGAGGAAGAAAATAGGTGTATTAAATTTCATCAGTACCGAAAACTTGCCTGCTGAAAATGATTCCATCAAGAAAGTGAAAAACACAACTCGCAGAATGGGAGGAAACATTTGCAAATCATGTATCTGATAAGGGATTTGTATCCAGAATAGAAGAAGAAATCTTTTTTTTTTTTTTTTTTTGAGACGGAGTTTCGCTCTTGTTACCCAGGCTGGAGTGCAATGGCGCGATCTCGGCTCACCGCAACCTCCGCCTCCTGGTTTCAAGCAGTTCTCCTGCCTCAGCCTCCCTAGTAGCTGGGACTACAGGCACGTGCCACCATGCCCAGCTAATTTTTGTATTTTTAGTAGAGACGGGGTTTCACCATGTTGACCAGGATGGTCTCGATCTCTTGACCTCGTG
>CAUYUD010175584.1:0-14494 GCA_963575295.1 Alouatta caraya | reverse complement strand
TTGCTACTGTCAATTTCAGATTTCTAACAGATGCTAATGAGTGCTGGTCATGTTATACCCCAACAAACTTAAACCAAGAAACGGAAGTAATTTTTACAGTTCTCACAGAGTGTATATATATAATATATAAAATATATATATTATATATATAAGAGATATATAATATATATATTTAAGAAGATTAATAACATATATTTACAGTTATTCCTAAATCACCGAGATACCATACTGAGAAATAGGCTTTATCTTTTTAAGACCCATTTTGTATATAATCATGCCATTATAAGGATGAAACAATATAAGTATGAAATATAAATACAGTCTTGGCACACTTATCTTTGCAGGTGTGCTGGAATCTAGAACACTTTCCCGTTTATCTTCTTCTGCTTACCCCTACTTTTGATTGTTTTACAGATTCACTGATACATCTGTAAGTTCCTTGAGGATCAGGACTCAGCCAGATTTCTCTGAAGCTGGCAAATCTTACCCCAGGGCATAGCACAGCGCTATGCACATAGCATTCAATAAACTTTTGATGAATGCATGTACATGGTCTTTATGTACTTCAGTTTGGTTAAAGAAGGATTCAACCTATAGCATTTTGCCTACAGAGTTTTGGATTTGTAATAAAACATTGTCTTCATAGTAAACAGTATTTTCAAAAGGCATAAGAAATATAGTAATAAATTTAATACAAATTATGCATTATATCAACTCTTTGGTTATTTTAAACAAATCATTTGTTTTTTTTTTTACTAGAGTGATACTAAAAATATAAAATGCGACTACAGAAATTAGCTTAATCTGTAAACATAATAAACCCTGTAAACATACATTTACTACATAATTGTACAAGTGTAAAGAATGACTAGTAAAGGCAAGGGCCATACACTTCATTTAGTTCTTCAAGGCATATTTAGAAATACTGCTTTGTGGATCTTTAATGTTTGAAGAAGGAATTCTTCTAACTACACTAAAATATGAAAAAGTGATGACTATACCAATTATCATAAGGATATGCAGGCAAGAGAAAGGCCTTAATACTTTTTACCCATTGCAAAAACGACTTGCTTCACACGTCTTATGAATCACCTGTTTAGTAAAAACCGCATATTAACAAAAAGCCAAATACTTTGAAAGTGAAGAAGTAAACTGTTTTTCTGCGAGTTAGTTGACTAGAAAAATAGATAACATGCTTTCCAAGGTTTTTCCAAAAATCTAGGCAATAAGGTGCATAAGGCAGGTCTACAAAATAATAAATAGCTGCGAGTAGCACTAAATATATTGTAGTTTATGCAATAGTTTTTTTTTTTTCCAAATTTCAGTTTTCCATCTCAAAATGCATCAACATTTTCACACATGACACTTATCACAAATATTTCACAGTTATAATCTCAGTAGTTTAAGAAAAAACTGCCTGGCAGATACTATACAGGAGGTAAATGTTACGGACAAAATTCACTGTTTAAGTCGTACGGGACTTATATCCTATTGTGTGAACTCTAAAGACAGAATGAAACAACTGTGTAAATGCAACACATTATTTAAAAGTGATTAAAATAAAGTTGTCATACTATTTTTTCAAATGCTTTTTATATGATTTTCTTCAACGTCTGGGAAGAATCAGTTGCCAGGTTTTAGTAGTTCCCTGGAACATTTTAAGCCACAATTTGGCTTATAAAACTATGGCAGTAAAAACACCATAGCCTGTTATCTGTAATCTAATCAACTCCATCAAAACCCTGAGTGTTTTCAATTGCCATCTGAAGTTTATCCCACAGTTCTTCAAATGATTCATAAGGTGGCAAGTCCAGGCGATTAAAGCTGAAAGAACAGAGAGGAACTGGTTATGGAAGACACTGAGAAGGCAAGTAGCATCACAGCAGACAGAGCAGTGCTGCTATTCATGATGAGCACATTCCAATACCACCAAAATACGTCTTTGCATCAGGGCTAGAAGTAAGATGTAGGACTGCGTTCTGAGCATGGATGCTCCACAGGACTCCTCGTGCAGTCCTGCCTCTACCATGTCTTCCAAATGGCTGGGTTCCTCTACCATTTCAACCTCCAAAATAGAATGTTCTAGCCCCCCTCGGGACGGCCCACCACTCCTTTCTGATCTTCAGCTACCTGGATTTCAAGCCCTGGCCAACTTGGTAACAAAACACTTGTTCGCTGGGTTAGTGTTACGCCTCCTCCTTATCTGTAATCTACACCTGCCACCACCGACTAGCCCTGCTGTAGCTAGACGAACAGTCAGAGGAGCCTCACTCTCTGAGGCTTTGTTCTATCAAGGTCGAAACAATTGCTTACCAGGTATGAGCTCTTGGCAGCTTTTCAGGAGTACCCCACTGTTCAACTGTAAACAACTGCGGTCCGTTTGAACCTATAAGGAAACATTTATTTGATTTCATTTACTCTCTACAGGGATCTCCAGGCACATCAAAACTTTTCTAGTGTAGAACCTATACATACAAGGAACTAATCTGGTTTATTTATATTTTAGAGATGGGGTATCCCTCTGTCACCCAAGCCGGAGTGCAGAGGCATGATTCAAGCTCACTGTAGCCTCAAGCTCCTGGGCTCAAGCGATCCTCTTGCTTTAGCCTCCTGAGTAGCCAGGACTACAGGTGTGCACCACCATGCCTGGCTAACTTTTAAAAAATCGATTTTATAGAGATGGGGGTCTCACTATGTTGCCCAGACTGGTCTTGAACTCCTGGCCTCAAGTGATTCTCTCAATTCAGCCTCCCAAGTGTTGGGATTACGGGCATGAGCCACCATACCCAGCCTTCTAATGTGGTTTCTTTAAACTCAAGAGATCAGGTCCTGTGCTGGATGGTTTCATTGTTCAGCCATGAAATGAGGATTCCTCGTCTCTCAGTTCATTTTTCATATCACACGTGGAGTGGCATGTCTGACAATGCTTTTGCTGTTTCCTAGCCCTATACACACTACATTTCCATATACAATTTCCCTCATAGGTACAAACAGTAAATAAGCATTTTCTTTCTTTTTTGCGTACCACCGAAAATAGCTTTAATTTTTTTGAATTATACAAATAATCTGGTTGACTCTGGGCACACTACCTATGAATTAGCCTGCTAATTAAAAAAACAAACAAACAAACCATAATCCCAGCACTCTGGGAGGCTGAGGCAGGCAGATCACTTGAGATCAGGAGTTGGAGACCAACTTAGCCAATGCCTCGAAACCCCGTCTCTAGTAAAAATACAAAAATTAGCCAGGCGTGGTAGTACATGCCTGTGGTCCCTGCTACTTGGGAGGCTGAAGCATGAGAATTGGCTGGACCCGGGAGGTGGAGGTTGCAGAGAGCTGAGATTGCACCACTGTACTCCAGCCTGGGCAACAAAGTGAGACTCTGTCTCAAAACCAAACCAAACCAAAACAAAATCCCAGAGAGTAGAAAGATGGAAACCAGAGACTGGGAAGGCTGTAGTGGGTGGGGGAGGGAAGAAAGTGGGGATGACTAATTGGTACAAAAAAAATAGTTAGAAAGAATGAATAAGACCGACTATTTGCTAGCACAACAGGGTGACTACAGTAGAAGATAATTTAATTGTGCATTTAATAATAACTAAAAGAGTATCATTGGGTTGTTTGTAACAAAGGATAAATGCTTGAGGGGATGGATACCCCATCTACCCTGATGAGATTTTTACTCATTGCATGCCTGTATAAAAATATGTCAAGGGCCGGGCGCAGTGGCTCATGCCTGTAATTCCAGCACTTTGGAAGGCCAAGGCAGGCAGATCATGAGGTCAGGAGTTCGAGACCAGCCTGTCCAACATGATGAACCCTTGTCTCTACTAAAATTACAAAAAATCAGCTGGGTGTAGTGGCAGACGCCTGTAATCCCAGCTACTTGGGAGGCTGAGGCAGGAGAACCACTTGAAACCGGGAGGCAGAGGTTGCAGTGAGCTGAGATTGTGCAACTGCACTCCAGCCTGGGTGACAGAGACCTGTTTCAAAAAAAAAAAAAGTTGGGATTACAGGAGTGAGCCACCATGCCTAGCCGACTTAAAATACTTTTTATTGGCTATCTAATATTGCATTGTAATTTTAACATTTTGAAATAACTTCTACTTCTTTCTATAAATATATAAGAATTTGACTTTATATTTTAACACACACAACTCTGGCACTATGTGTGGGATATTTGTCCCAAATTTGAAACAGTGCGTGAAATCAGTGGATGGTTATAGGCCTGGGTTACATACAAGAAGGAAGAGGCCAGAGATGGAAAAGAGCATTTGTTTGCCCTGCCTTTATTTTTTTCTACTAACTGGTTAAGGTAGAGAAGATAAAGGAAGGGGAGACAGATGAAACCATGAAAAAGAAAGAGGCTACGAAGTCCAATTAGGCAAGGAATGACTGAATTGGTTAGTGGTAAAGCTAACCACTTTGAGTGGTTACTCTAGGTAGAGAAGGAGCAGCTGCTTGATTTCTTCTGCAAACACACATTAATGAAGCTTAGCAAGCTGACCAGATTTGACATGGGGAAGGCAGGGTTTAGCAATCCCATCAGATGGCCAGCTTCTATTTACATAAAAAAATTCAGCTTAGCAAATTCTTAGGCAACAGTCCCCCGACTTCTAGTCCCCAGGACAATCCTAATCTTGCTCGTTGTTCTGAATAGGGCTCTCACTTTAGCTACATCTTTTCTATAGATTTATTCTTGGATTCTTGGTGTCCTTAAAAACAAGTAAATATCATTCCAATACAAACAGAGTATGAATCAATGTGAAAAAAGTTGCTGTGATCTACACCAGAAATGGCACCTTTAAACAAAACACACCTACAGTTTTATACATCAACTGGAAAACAATTTGACAGAATACATAGAAGCTTACTTTATAGAAAACTGCATTAGTTATTCTGAAAATCAAGAGATATGTGCAGTGTTATGCCCAGTCCTGCTGCTTTCCCCAGTAAAGGAAAAGCTGTAGCCTAATGAGATTCTCCACCCCTATCTTGAAAGGAAAAAAAAAGATTTCATGACTAAATAAGTTTGGCAAACAATGCTTTTGTTTTCTTTTGACAGTAAAGGTTATACATAAGTCCTGAAGAAATCCATTTAACTTTGTTTAGTACAGCATTTCCTCAAAGGTATTCTACTATCACTCTTTGCTTTTTTTTTTTTAAATATACTTATTAACATTCTGTGGAACTTCAAATGCTATCCTAAACTACAACATTAGAGGTCATGCTTTTTCTTTTTTTTTAGATAGCGTCTCACTCTGTTGCCTATGCTGGAGTACACTGGTGCGATCTTGGCTCACTGCAGCCTGCACCTCCTGGGTTCAAGCGATTCTCCTGCTTCAGCTTCCTGAGTAGCTGAGACTACAGGTGCACACCACCAAGCCCAGCTAATATTTGTATTTTTTGGTAGAGATCGGGTTTCACTGTGTTGGCCAGGCTGGTCTTAAACTCCTGGCCTCAAGTGATCTGCCTGCCTTGGCCTCCCAAAGTGCTGGGATTACAGGCATGAGCCACCCTTCCCAGCCAAGGCAATGCTTTTTCTGTAACTGAAGCACACTGGGCATAGAATTTGAAGTTAAAGAACAGAAAGTGACTCAAGTCATCTGATAATTCCAGTTTTCTCCTTTATTATCTGACTAGAAGGTGTAAATATATTTTAGCCTACTCCACTGTCTCTAATGATATCACTTTCAAAAGCTTAATTCATCAGCCGTGAAAAAGATAATAGGTGTGACTCCCTTTTTTAATGATCTATGGAAAATCCTTACCATATAGTTCAGCAAATCCATTCATAGGCACCCGAGATGTGCCAGTGACAAACTGAAGTAATCTTATTCTTTTTTCTGAATCCATCATTAAAACAGCCTGAATAAGATAAAAACATAATTTAGGGAACAGCACTGAAAACAGGGTAAACAAATAATCCTAAAACATAAGCAATCAGAATTTAGTTAGAATATTAATAATCCCTTACTAGATTTGCATATTTCTAGTTAAATTTTTGTTTATGGGTGGCTTATGAAGTTCTTGAAAACTTTATTTCTAAGGCTATATGGCAACTTTTTAGAATGGGATTCTAACCTAGTGAACTAAAAACATTTATTTTCGGATGTCACTCAAGGCTTTTAAAAATTATATGCTGGGCGCAGTGGCTCATGCCTATAATTACAGCACTTTGGGAGGCTGAGGCGGGTAGATCACTTGAGGTCAGGAGTTTGAGACCAGCCTGGCCAACATGGTGGAACCCCATCTCTACTAAAAATACAAAAAAATTAGGCGTGGTGGTGCATACCTGTAATTCCAGCTACTTGGGAAGCTGAGGCAGGAGAATTGCTTGCACCTGGGGAAACAGAGGTGACAGTGAGCCGAGACTGGGCCATCGCACTCCAGCGTAGGAGACAGAGCGAGACTCTGTCTCAAAAAAAAAAAACAAAAACAAAAACAAAAAAACCGGCCAGGGGCGGTGGCTCATGCCTGTAATCCCAGCACTTTGGGAGGCCGAGGCGGGCAGATCACGAGGTCAAGAGATCAGGACCATCCTGGTCAAAATGGTGTGAAACCCCGTCTCTACTAAAAATACAAAAAAATTAGCTGGGCTTGGTGGCGCACGCCTGTAGTCCCAGCTACTTGGGAGGCTGAGGCAGGAGAATTGCTTGAACCCCGGCGGCGGAAGTTGCAGTGAGCCGAGGTCGCGCCACTGCACTCCAGTCTGGCGCCTGGTGACGAAGCGAGACTGTCTCAAAAAAAAAAAAAAAAAAAAAACAACCACATTATATTAATATTATTGAATGGCATACATATTTCTCTATGAGAAATTTTAAAAGAGACATCCAAGAGTCCCTAGGAATACCCTACAAGTTATTACAAGTTCTTTCCGAGTCCCTACTTTAGTAGGAAACTAAGCAACTGTCTCTGCCTGTCATTCTACTTCCTACCTTCTGAACATTTTACTTACCCAGTAATAGTTACAGACCCAGCAGGTGCATGTATACAGTACAAAATAAAGATAATTTTTGTTGGTCGATATATTTTTTCTGTATCAGTTATATGTAATCCACCAGTACAGTGAATCAAGAGTTGACTTAGATCTAATTAAATCTATCAAAAAGTAATTTACAAAAATAGAAGTTTCCAATTACCTTCCAAAACCATTGTATAACCTGATGATTTGCACTGTAGCCATTTTTATACTTGGTGTGTTCTCGCCAGTCATTCACATCGACATCTCCCAGTCCACACATAAGAAGCTACGTAAGGAATGTCAAATCATAAACAAGGAAAATAATGGGTTCAAAATTTCTGTTTTAACATAAAATGCTAGGAATGTTATATCTTACCTCTAGTTCATTTTCATCAAAAATTTTGATGAGATCCTGTGGTATGAGTTCAAAGAATCCCTAGAAGAAAGATGTATTTAAAAACCTGATGGGCAGAGCCAATGGCCTTTCCTATGCTTCAGCTTCTGGGTTCCAATGGAGGAATCGCACATCCACACAAGTTTCTGCCACTACACAATCACGGGCTCTCCCCTGAGATCTCAATATTGGTCAGAAAATGTACATGTGCACAGTCTGTTCTCTCTCATTTATTCCTCAAAGTGGCTATTTTCAAACTCTCTATGGCCGGGCGTGGCAGCTCATGCCTGTAATCCCAGCAATTTGGGAGGCTGAGGTGGGTGGATTGCTTGAGTCAAGGAATTTGAGACTAGCCTGGGAAATATGGTGAAACCCCATCTCTACAAATACAAAAATTAGCCAGGCATGGTGATGTGCACCTGTAGTCCCAGCTACTGGGGAGGTTGAGGTAGTCCAGCCTGGACGACAAACTGAGACCCTTTCTCAAAATAAGAACAACAACAAAAACCAAATTTCCCATCCTTCTCAAGCCTCCATATCACCCCTTCTTTACAGTAGATAAGTTCTATTTGGGAGAAAATAGGCAAGTGGCCAGGTGCGGTGGCTCACACCTGTAATCCCAGCACTTCAGGAGGCTGAGGTGGGCAGATCACGAGGTCAGGAGTTTGAGACCAGCCTGACCAACATGATGAAACCCCATCTCTACTAAAAATACAGGAAAAATTAGCCGGGTGTGGTGGCATGCACCCGTAATCCCAGCTACTCAGGAGGCTGAGACAGGAGAATCGTTTGAACCCAGGGGGCAGAGGTTGCCGTGAACCAAGATCGCACCACTGCACTCCAGCCTGGGCAATGAAGTGAGACTCTGTCTCAAAAAAAAAAAAAAGAAAAGAGAAGCAAGTATGCATGATGGAACTCCCTCAAGCTTCTCCATCCCTGCGTCCCAACCATCACCAACACCTATCATGGCCTCCTTCCCACTGCATTGGAAGAGAGAGGTGCCACTCCTCTTTCAGGCTAGGCCTGCACCTGTGTTTCGCCTGCTCCTCAGGGAGGTCATCTTACTAGATCTCTTCCTCTTTATTGGCTTACTCTGTATGCATTAAAATTTGTTAAAACAAAGCAAACAAACAGAGAAAAAGCCCTAATGACTCTTTTGCCCTTCACAGCCAAGTTCTTGGCAGTGCCATGCACTTACCAAATCCACTCACTCACCTCCCATCTAACCCTCAACCCACTGCCATCTGACCTCTACACTACAGCTTCCTTGAAATTGTTCTGGAAAAGTCAAGGACAGCTTTGCAGCTATATGTAATAAACACTTTAAATTCCTTATCATATTTGACTTCTTTGCAGTATGATTAAAAACATCTTTGCTATTGAAACTCTGTCTGCTCTTGATATCCTTGTCTGCCTTTGTTAATTTCCTTTGCAGTTTCCTTTTTCTCCCCCCATGCTCTAAACTGTCCATTTATAAACCATCCATTCAAAACAAGAGTTAAGATGCTGGTGTTCCCAGGTCTCTCTCCACATGTGAGGCCATCCACTTTCACTGCCCTTTCACATTTTCCATCTTATCGAGTTCACCGCTTCACTACACATAGGCAGATAATCCCCAAATCCATACATCTCTACCCTTTAAGTCTCCCTGAATACCATTCAAATGCACAGGTAGCTCTTATCACCGCCACTATCGTCATTCCCTTACCATTCCTATCTCAGTTTCCTCACCATTCCCTTAATTCCTTACCATTTCTCACCAAGATTACTGTAGCACTTTCCCAACTCTGCTGGGAAGTCTGCTGCTAGTCTTGCTTTCATCTAACTCGCTCTACAGAGCACTTCCAGAATGATCTAAAACATAAATTGAATCTTGGTGTCTTATTGGTTAATAGCCTTTAATGCTACCTTCCTTTCCCCTCCTTGAAATTCACAGAAAACTCCGAACTCTACTGATTCACACAAAACCCTGAACTCTACTGATTCACACACAGGCCTTTTATAAACTGGTCTCTTAGCTCTGCAGGCTTATTGATTCCCTCTTGCATTCTCTCAGCCAGCACACTCAACTGCCTGTGGGTATAGCCTACCTTATTGCCAGACTTCACACATGCTGCTCCTGCTGCTTAGAACTGCATTTCCCTCCTCTCCATGGTTGGCCAATCCCTCTAGTCCTTCTTTGTCGCTGCCTTTGCCCCTCCCTGATTTGTACTTTTCTTCTGTGCTCTCCTAGCATTTATGCTTGCCTCATTTCACTCTTTTTGTCTTTTCTTTTTTTGAGACAGAGTCTTGCTCTGTCACCCAGGTTGGAATGCAATGGCGTGATCTCAGTTCACTGCAACCTCTGCCTCCCGGGTTCAAGAGATTCTCCTGCCTTAGCCTCCCGAGTAGCTGCAATTACAGATGTGCGCCACCATGCCCAGCTAATTTTTGTATTTTTAGTAGAGATCGTGTTTCACCATTTGGTCAGGCTGGTCTCAAACTCCTGACCTTGTAATCCGCCCGCCTCAGCCTCCCAAAGTGCTGGGATTACAGACGTGAGCCACTGTGCCTGGCCCCATTTCACTCTTTACAGCATACATCCCTTGATAGCAGGACCTATGCCTTTTGGCCTGATACAGCACCATACACCCAGTATTTAATAGTGAATTTATGAAAAAGTATATGATACACACACACACATTTTTTAGAGACAAGGTTTCACTCTGTCACCCAGGCTTGAGTGCAGAGGTGCCATTATAGCTCATAGCTCACTGTAGCCTCGACTTCCCAGGTTCAAGTGATCCTCCATCCTCAACCTCCCAAGTAACTGTGATCATAGGCACATGCCACACACAAGGGTAATTTTTAATTTTTGGTAGAGATAAGGTCTCCCTATGTTGTCCATGCTGGTCTTGAACTCCTGGGCTCAAGCGATCCTCCTACCTCAGCCTTCTCAAGTGTTGGGATTACAGGCGTGAGCCGCTACGCCCAGCCAGATACACGTTTAACAGAAGATGTTAAGTTAGCTTAATAAATCAGTGCTCTGACAATCACTTATATGCCTACCAACTGCGGAAGTTTAAATAACATATTAATTTATATTATGAATAAAATATAGCCACAAAGAAAGGCAGCTATATGTCTCCACATGTAAATATCTCCAATAAATATCTGATAAAAAAAGAAAGTAGGCTGGGCACGGTGGCTCATGCCTGTAATCCCAGCAGTTTCGGAGGCCAAGGCGGGTGGATCACTTGAGGTTAGGAGTTTGAGACTAGCCTGATCAACATAGTGAAACCCTGTCTCTACTGAAAATACAAAAATTAGCCAGGATGGTAGTGGGCGCTTGTAACTGCAGCTACTCAGGAGGCTGAAGCAGGAGAATTGCTTGAACCTAGGAGGTGCAGGTTGCAGTGAGCCGAGATTACACCACTGCATTCCAGCCTGGGTGACAGAGTGGCCAATCACTCTATTCCTTCTAGTCCAAAAAACAAAAAAAAAAATAACAACAAAAAAAAAAGAAGAGGGCGTGGTGGCTCACGCTTTTAATACCAGCACTTTGGGAGGCTGAGGCGGGTGGATCACAAGGTCAAGAGATGGAGACCATCCTGACCAACATGGTGAAATGCCATCTCTACTAAAGATAAAAAAAAAAAGTTAGCTGGGCATGGTGGCGCATGCCTGTAGTCCCAGCTACTGGGGAAGCTGAGGCAGGAGAATCACTTGAACACAGGAGGTGGAGAGTGCAGTGGGCCAAGATCGCACGGCTGCACTCCAGCCTGGCAATAGAACAAGACTCCGTCTCAAAAAATAAATAAATAAAAAAATAAAGTGAGTCACAAAACAAAATGTATGAGGTGATCCTATTTAGGAAAACAAGTATGTTACACTATCCCTACAGCACTCTTGTTCTTTTGCTGTCCTATGTGAAGGGAATGGAGTTGGGAAAACGCCTGGTGGAAGGGGACCTTTTAATGCCTATTGTTTAGACTTCTTGAATGAATGAATGGAATTGTTAGTTAATACAAAAATATAATTTAGAATGATTTCACAAAACAAGCCATACACTTATTTTTCTCAGATGTGATGAGCCCTAATATTTGAAACTTATGAGTTATACTGTGAAATTATGGAAGAGCAAATAAAAGAAAATAAATACCTCTTTAAAAGCAGCCATTTGCTTCTGGATTCGGTTTACAAATCGCCACTGTATTACAAGACTAAAAAGAAACATTTCATTTTCACATGAACCAAGACAAAATTTGGAGGCACAATTATTCCAGTTAGAAACAGAAACCAAAGACTTGCTGAGCCCAAGGCAAAAGCTGAATATGAGTGCTTGCTACCACATTGGGCTAGAGAGAGAAAAAGAACACTGAGATTCTGGCCAATGGGACAGAGGAAGATGGTAAGAGGAGTCTTTTGGAATAAAGTACAAAATCATGTCCAACAAAATACTTATTAATAAAATACTTACTAAATATATTCCTTTTTGTTCTTATTGGTGACAACTATTTCTGATCCACCATTTTTCAACTCATGTTGGTGTGTCTAAAATTAAACACAATGCCTTGGTATGTTATTTTAGTGAGAAAAAATTTTAAAGTATACATATTGTAGTTATACAAGAATCCTCGTGTTTTAAATTAAGTCCAGTCAAAAGTTAAAAGCTAAGACAACTTAAAATATTGGTTTTACTGAAATAAATATGGAACGAGTCAAATGTCAAAGAAAGCACAAATTCTTGCTGAGAGACAGCTTTTGTTACTGGAAAATAAGTGTAAAAGTAGAACATAGAAAAGTATTAAGCATATGTATTAACATCTAAACATTTGTTTCACAATTTATGTGCCATTTTAACTGAGCAAAATTCACAAACCTGTCCAAAAAGTTCTTCATCTATGATAAACCTGAGGTCCAATTCTGTTGGGTCATTTTCAAGAATCCATCTTAGAGAATTGTAATACTCACTATCCTAGACAGGAAAAATTACAAATTTAAAATTTGTATATATAACACACCTGAAATTGCAAAAACCAGTATGCACAAGGTCTGAATAATTGGGTAAAAGACGAGAGGTCAGATGGACATCCTTTCCTTACACACATACACATATTACAAAACGAGTGGATGACAGGTAAGGAGAAGAATAAAAACGCATCAATCAATCCATCAAGTGGTACCTACTTTAAAGTTCAGAATCTATGTCTATGTGGAAGCAGTGGAGGCACAGATTTTATTATCCAGTTAAAGGAGTGAATCAAAAAGTTTTCAGATAAAGCTTGACTTCTGTGGATATCCAGGAGCACTTAGCATATTCCTCACATGCCTACGTGACTATGTGTGAAATGTTTTATTTATTTTTATTTTTTAATTTAATTTTTTTTGAGACAGGATCTCACTCTATCACTTAGGTTGGAGTGCAGTAGTGTGATCGTCACTCACTGCAGCCTCAACCTCCTAGGCTCAAGTGACCCTCCTACCCCCGGCCTCTCGAGTAGCTGGGACTACAGGCGCACATCACCATGCCCGGCTAATTTCTGTATTTTTTTGTAGAGGCAGAGTATCACCATGTTGGCCAGGCTGGTCTCAAACTCCTGACCTCAAGTAATCCACCCACCTCAGCATCCCAAAGTGCTGGGATTATAGTTGTGCACTACTGTGTCTGGCCCTGTGTGTGAAATGTGTAAGTAGCCATGAGGAGGCCATTATTTATACCCAGCCAGAGTTAAAGAAAAATCTCTAAATAAATATAGAGACTCAATGAACCAACTCAAATAACTGTGCAATCTTAAGATTAATAAAGAATCACACTGTTTATGCTGTAAATATGTAACAAGCAAAGAATAAAAAATGAACTTGGTACTAAAGAAGATGCCCCAGAATTCATGTGACCACACATTGTGTGAAGCTATTCAGCAGCACAGGAAACAACATGGCTATAGTCAGGGGTTGAATCCTTGGGCTTCTGTTTCTTTTTTTTTTATTTTTTTTTATTTTTTTTTAAGACGGGGTTTCACCATGTTGCTCAGGCTGGTCTTGAACTCCCGACCTCGGGTGATCCACCCGCCTTGGCCTCCAAAGTGCTTGGATTACAGGCGTGAGCCACCACGCCCTGTTTCTTTCTAGGAGCCTAACCATAATGCTTTGCTTTTCGACTGCCATTTAAAAAATATACATCATTCATCATAAAACATCATATTTCAAATATTAATTCAAAAGATACATAACTTGTATAACCTGTTGAAGTATTTAGTGGGACGTTTACTGATATCTATAACTTGATAACTATAACTCTGAAATGCCTGAAAAAACTAAGATAGGTTGATGGACAGACAGGTATGTGATTAAATCCAGAAAAAAATGCAATTGTGAGTAGTGGATATAGAAGTGTCCAGTGTAAAATTCTTCTGACTTTATTATATGTTAGAAAATTTTCATAGTAAAATGTTGAGGAAAAAGTTCATTTGTATTTTGAAACATGGTAATTTATTAATTTCCATATCATTAAATCAAATTCTTCAAAATGCTCAAGTTGTTTGTTAAATTATACTTCCTCTACAGTATAAGTGAAAAAGACATACCACAGATTCCATATCATGAAGGGTTATTGGTTTGTGAAGCATCATCTTGTAAAATGGGCGGATGAAAAAACCTTGCAAAAAACCAAATACATTTAGGATGATTACCAAGTGAAAGAAAACAGGTAATTACAATGTAAAAAGTTTGTACTTAATACTAACCATCCAACAGTTTGCCATGATAAACTGCCATTCCAGCTACCCGACCAATAAATTTGAAGTAAGAGAGGTGATCTTCGTTACACAATCCGGAGTTTGGATTTATCTGTAGGGTGTAATTGTCCCTGTAAAGAGAATTCCATTTAAATACTCCATTTGAAAAACTTTAATATGACAAATAATTTTTAAAAAACTTCCTTTTTAAGAATTGTTTACTACTGTTAGAACCACATTCCTCCACTGGATTTAATGGTTTTAAAAATAGTAATTTCTGGGGCCGGGTGCGGTGGCTCACGCCTGTAATCCCAGCACTTTGGGAGGCCGAGGTGGGTGGATCACGAGGTCAAGAGATCGAGACCATCCTGGTCAACATGGTGAAACCCCGTCTCTACTAAAAATACAAAAATTAGCTGG
>CAUYUD010175581.1:0-31890 GCA_963575295.1 Alouatta caraya | reverse complement strand
GCTGAGGCAGGAAGATTGCTTGAGCCCAGAAGGTAGAGGCTGCAGTGAGCCATGATCACACCATTGCACTCCAGCCTGGGCAATAGAGCAAGACCCCATCTCAAAAATAAAGAAAAGAATCCTAAGACTTGGAAGAAATCTTGGCATGTACTTTTTCTCTTCTTTTAAGTTAAAAAAATGTGAGTCTCTCCATGTTGCCCAGGCTGGTCTCAAACTCCTGGGCTCAAGTCATCCTCCTGCCTTGGCCTCCCAAAGTGATGGAATTATAGGGGCATTGATTTATTTAGCCCCACCTCCTGCCCAGTGCTGGAATCCTTTCTTCAAATCCAGTACTCAGAATTATATATCCCAGAGTTTGCTTAGAATTTTAATTTTAACTTTTTATTTTGAGATAATTATAAATTCACTTGTATTGTGAAAGATTCTGTATATCCTTTATCCAATTTCCCCCAGTGATGACATCTTACATAAGTATAGTACAAAATCAAGCCAGAAAATTAATCCTGATATAATCCATCAACTTTATTCATATTTCATCAGTTTCATAGGTACTCTATGTGTGTGCGTGCGTGTGTGTGTGTGTGTGTGTGTATGTGTGTTTTGTTCTTTGCAGTTTTATCACAGGTATAGATTTGTATGACCTCCACCACAGTCAAGACCCAGAAAGGTTCCATCACAGTGATCCCTCATGCTTCCTTATCATAGCCACAGATACCTTCCTCCCTGTGCCACCTGCCCTAACCCCTAGCAACTACTAATCTGTTCTCCATCTCTATAATTTTCTAATTTTAGTAATGTTATTCCACTAGGTCATCCTTGCATTGCTGTAAAGGAATACCTGACACTAAGTAATTTGTAAAGAAAGAGGTTTAATTGGCTCACGGTTCTGCAGGCTGTACAAGCATGGTGCTGGCATCTGCTCGGCTTCTGGGGAGGCCTCGGGGAGCTTTTATTCATGGTGGAAGATGAAGCAGGAGCAGGTACATCACAGGGCCAGGCAGGAGCAAGAGAGAGAGTGCGAGGGTAAATGCCACATACTTTTTAAAAAATCAGATCTCAGGGGAACTCATTCACTATCACAAGGACAACACCAAGACATGAGGGAATCTGTTCCCATGAGCCAAACGCCTCCTACCAGGCCCCACCACAAACACTGGAGATTATATTTCTACATGAGATTGGGGCAACAAGTATCCAAACAGTATCAGTTATATAATGGATTCATGCAGTATGTAACCTTTTGAGATCTGGCTTGTTTCACTCAATGTAATTATCCGATAACCCATCCAAGTCTTGCAAGTATTAATGTTTTACTCCTCTTTACGGTTAATAGTATTCCATGGTACATGTGTATTACAGTTTATTGTGAATAAAGCTGCTATGCATGGAAGGGAAGAATAGGAAGAGATTTGTTAAAGGATACAAAATTACACCTAGACAGGAGGAATAAGTTCTAATAGAGCTGTAAGAAGACTACATGTAACAAGAATATATTACACGGTTTCAGATAGCTAGGATGATGTTGCATGTTCCCAACACAAATAAATGATAAATGTTTGAGATGATGGATACATTTATTACCATGATCTGAGATCATCATAGGTTACATACACTGAAACATCACTATGCACCTCATGAATATATACAATTATTTGCCAATAATATAAAATATTTTATGAACATGTTTGTAGAGGTTTTTATGTGAATATATGCCTTCATTTCTCTAGAGTAAATGCTCAGAAATGCAATGAGTCATATGGTAGTGGCATGTTTCAGTTTTTTGGGAACTGCCAAACAGCTTTCCAGAGTGGTTGTACCATTTTACAATCTCATCAGCAATATATTAGTGACCCAGTTTCAATATATAGACATTTTATTTTGTTCTATTCAGCTATGGAAGGGATTTTATTTTATTTTTATTTTATTTCTATAGCTTTTGGGGAACTAATGGTTTGTGATTACATACATGAATTGTATAGTGGTGAAGTCTGAGATTTTAGAGCACCTGTCACCTGAGTAGTATACATTGTACCCAATACGTAGTTTTTATGCTGCACTCTCTCCTACCCTCCCGCTTCTGAGCCTCCATAGTCCATTATAACACTCTGTATGCCTTTGTGTACCCACAGCTTAGCTTTCACTGCTAAGTGAGAAAATATGGTATTTGGTTTTCTATTACTGAGTTACTTCACTTAGAATAATAGCCTCCAGCTCCATCCAAGTTGCTGAATAGCGTTATTCTGTTCTTTGTTATAGCAGTGTAGTAGTCCATGGTGTACATATATTCCATTTTCTTTATCCACTCATTGGTCAGTGGGTCCTTAGGATGGTTCCATATCTTTGCAATAGGAAATTGTGTTACAATAAACACACAAGGTATCTTTTTGATATAATGACTTCTTTTTGTGGGAGAGATACCCAGTTTGGGGAATGCTGGATATACTGGTAGATCTCCTTTTAGTTCTTTAAGAAATCTCCATACTGGTTTCCACAGAGGTTGTCCTGATTTATCGTCCCATAAGCAGTGTATAAGCATTCCTTTTCATCTCATCCTGGCCAACAGCTATTATTTTTTGACATTTTAACAATGGCCATTCTGGCTGGGATAAGGTTATGCTATCTCATTGTGGTTTTAATTTGAATTTCCCTGATGATTAGTGAGGGTGAGCATTTTTTTCATGTGTTTGTTGGCCATTTGTCTGTCTTCTTTTGAGAATTGTCTGTTCATGTCATTTGCCCACTTTTTGATGGGATTACTTTTTTCTTACTAATTTGAGTTTCTTGTAGATTCTGTATATTAGTTTTTGTCAGATGCATAGTTTGCAAATATTTTCTCCTATTCTGTGGGTTGTCTGTTTATTCTGATGATTATTCATACATAGGCTTTTAAAACAAACAAAAAGAGTTTAAAAAAATAAACAGTTTGGGTGCAGTGGCTCATGCCTATAAGCCCAGCACTTTGGGAGGCCAAGGCAGGACAATTACTTGAGGCCAGGAGTTTGAGACTAGCCTGGTCAAGGTAGCAAAACCTCATCTCTACAAAGATAAAAATAAAAAACTTAGCCAGGCATGGTGGTGCATGTCTGTAGTCCTAGCTTCTAGGGGCTAGCTTTGAGTACAGTCATGTACCATCATGGAGGGTTGCTTGAGCCCAGGAGGTTGAGGTTACAGTGAGCTATGATTGCACCACTGTACTCCAGCCTGGGTGACAGAGCAAGACCCTGTCCCAACAATAATAATAATAATAATAATAATAATTAATAATAATAAAATAAGTGATGAAACAAAAAAAATTTAATTCAGATTTAGGCTTGCTTGTTGTCAATATCCCTGCCTTCCTCCTACATAATGGAAAAGAGGAGCCAAGAATTCTATTTCTTAGAATCCTTTTCCCCATATAGTTCCAGAGGAGCATCTGCAAATGAGAGGCACCCAAACGAGCAGCAGAAGGTAGGCAACAAGGTGAAGTCATCAGTCTCTAGAGGCCACTCTAGGCGGATATGTGGGCTGACTGTATACCTGAAGTTCCCAGCAGTTTCTGGATGAACTAACCCCTGGGAATCCCCTATTTTAGAACAGTCAGCTGCATGCAGGCTGTGATGACTTGTGGGAGTTTTCCATAGGTTTTTGACTTTATTATTATTCATTTTAAATTAAATTGCTGTTACATATTATGTATTATCTCAAAATGATTGATTCTGACAATGGTTCTGACCTTTTGCTAATGGCACATGAGCTTTTGGGTTAGGATTGAGTTCAAATACATAAGATAAAAAACCCAACTAACTAGTAGTTTACACAAGTCAGAAATTTGTTTTTTCTCATGTAAGATAAATCAGGGCTGTTGAGTTGTTCTGTGACATCATCAGTGTTGACCAGTCTCCTTCCTCTGTTTATAATCCTGTCGGTAGTGCTGGATTCCACCTTCCAGCTTGTCTCATGATCACTGGACAGTTGCTGCTTGTTAGCATTCCAGGCAGAAGGAAGGAGGAAGAGAGGAGGACACACGTGTGCCCGCCATGTGAGTACTTTCCTAGGTGCTCTACACAGTGACCTCTTCTAACATATCTTTGACCACCAGACAAGGAAGAGTATATTGGTAAATATTTTTCTCTAAGATGGTGGATAAAATATTGCATGGAGCATGCTTATACTAAAATCATTCATTGTTTATCTGAAATACAAATGTAACTGAGAGTCCTACATTTTTATTGCTAAACATAGTATGTGCAACCCTAATATTTTTATGTGACCAAATTCATTGCCATACTTGACAACATGGGGGTTCTAACTGGAAGCTGGGCAGGCAACTGGCAGTCTCTGCCATGTTGAGCATTCAGTCTATTGCTTGATCTCCCACTTTTTAACCCAAGCCTCCTCTCTCTATCCCTAATTAGCCAGTTTTAGTTTTTACTAGGGTTCCCTATCTACTGCCATATTACCTGATTTCTAATATTCAAATGTTTTTTTTTTTTTTTTTTTTTTTTAGCAGCACAGTAAACTCCATTGTGTGTGTGAAGTTTCCCCTGACAGGTGAATTAAGTGGGGGGAATTTAGCTCAAACTGATGTTAAAGACAACCGAATTTTTTTTGTTTTTCCTTTTAAATAATTGTTCATGTAAATCTTTCTTAAATGTGTTTATAGCTCACATTTATTTATTTATTTATTTTTTTGAGACAGTGTTTCATTCTTGTTGCCCAGGCTGGAGCGCAATGGTGCAATCTCGGCTCACCGTAACCTCCGTCTCCTGGGTTCAAGCGATTCTCCTACCTCAACCTCCCCAGTTGCTGGGATTACAGGCATGTGCCACCACACTTGGCTAGTTTTTTATTTTTAGTAGAGACGGGGCTTCTCCATGTTTGTCAGGCTGGTCCTGAACCTGACCTCAGGTAATTTGCCCACCTCGGCCTCCCAAAGTGCTGGGATTACAGGTGTGAGCCACCTCGCCCAGCTGACAACTGAATTTTAATATAATTTCTCACACTAACTTTATAGCCTAAATCTTCAGTTCCTCTTCCTTATGTAAAATGTCTATCTTACTGCTTTTGTAGCACTTAGCTCTTTGTTTTAATAATTAATTTTAAGGTCACCAGTATCAGAACAAAAATGGTGATGTAATTATATTCAAAGGAGAGCAGAGGGGAAATTGGGAAAGGTGTGGGAAGCAAACTGTGTCATTATCCACTGCAGTAAGAAGTTGATACACCATGTTTAACATTGATAAGTCATAAATAGTTGACTATGCATATTATTTTAAAATGCTCATTTGGATTTTGGTGGAGTGGGGCAGGAAACTATTGCCTCTCAATATGAATAATTTTGTATTATTCAATTTTTTCAAACCCCGTGATTGAATTATTTCACTGAAAATGAAAATGTAAAGGAGAAACTACTGACAATGCATGAGACAGCACAGCAGAAAGCAGTTATAATTAATCAGTAATAAGCACCAACAGAGTGGGCCCTAGTAGACAATTAACTACACAAAGGTTATATTTGGGCTTCAGAACCTTCTCACCTGCAAGGATCAGAAAGCCACTTGCCCTGCTGTAGATTATCAATGAAACTTAAAGTGCTACATTTTTTCACGGATTTTTTTTTTTTAATTTGAAAGGTAGGAAGTATTAAGGTCCAAAAACAAAATTGTGGGTAGAACTCTGGGTCTCAGTGGTGAGAGAAGCTCTGGGGCAAGGCCACAAGCTTTCTAATGCTCCTGAAATCCTCCTAAGGACATGGTTAGGTACATTTTACTTGTTGGTAAGGCTGTCACACTAGGAATCATTTACTTGCTCTAGAACGTTGAGTGATACTATTATTATAAGAAATTATTTCTCCAACTTTACTTGACTTTAAAATTTAAAATAGCCTAAAACAGTTTCGAAAAAATAGATAAACCTCTAATTCTTAGCCCTATTTTAAATCAAGCCATCATAATACGATTGTAGCTTTAACAGGGACTGTTTTGAAATAGATCACTTTGTGACAATTATAAGGTATATTACCTCCTCTACTTTCAAAAGAATTGCTCCAACTTACAACACTGCACTATGGTATAGGCAGGATGTAATGTGATTTTTAAACCTCTTCAAATGGGAAGACTGGAAGAAATGTTTCATTCCTTTTTGATTTAATATATTTTAAAATTGGAGTAATCTTACCTTGTTTTTCATTCTAAAATAAGACATGTTCATTGTAGAAATTAAAATATATGAAATTACATAAAATATACTGGAGCAGAATGTATTTTCCAAAGAAGGTTACACCATTCTATATCCTCATCCCACATACTCTTTTGTTTTTTTTTTTTTTTTTTTTGATACAGAGTCTCACTCTGTTGCCAGGCTGGAGTGCAGTGGCACAATCTCGGCCCACTGCAACCTCTGACTCCCTAATTCAAGCGATTCTCCTGACTCAGTCTCCTGAGTAGCTGGGATTACAGGCACGTGCCACCATGCCCAGCTAATTTTCGTATTTTTAATAGAGATGGGGTTTCACCATGTTGGCCAGGATGATCTCCATCTCCTGTCCTTGTGATCCGCCCGCCTCAGCCTCCCAAAGTGCTGGGATTACAGGCATGAGCCACCGTGCCCGGCGTACTCTCTTCTTATGAGATGCTGACACTCCATTGAGAGGTGGGGTCTGGGTTCCCACTTTTTGGACCTGGGCAGACCTTTGAAACTGCCTTTGACCAATAGATTGTGACAAAAGCGACTTCCAAGGCTAGATCATAAAAGGCAATATGACTTCTACCTGGTTCTCACTCTCTCTGCACTGTGTCTTTGGAGCCCTGAGTTGCCAAGTAACAAGTCTACTAACTTGAAACCTCCATGCTAAAGAGATCACATATTAAGAAACAACACAGAGGAGGCCAGGCACAGTGGCTCACACCTATAATCTCAACACTTTGGGAGGCTGAGGCAAGCGGATCACTCAAGGCCAGGACTTCAAGACCAGCCTGGCCAACATGGTAAAACCCCATCTCTACTAAAAATATAAAAATTAGCCAGAGGTGGTGGTACACGCCTGTAGTCCCAGCTACTTGGAAGGCTGGGACTTGCTTGTACATGCCTCCCAGTAGTAGAATCCCAGTTACTCAGGAGGCAGGAGAAACTCTTGAACCCGGGAGGTGGAGGTTGCAGTGAGCAGAGATTGTGCCACTGCACTCCAGCCTGGGCGACACAGAGAGACTCTGTCTCAAAAAAAAAAAAAAAAAGAAAAGAGAAACAGAAGGATAAAGAGAGAGTCCCAGGAATAGTACTATTCAAGCCTTCCCAGCTCAGGCACCAGGAGTGTGAATGAACATGCCTTCAGGATAACCCCAACCCCAGCTACAGTCTTACTATAATCTCATGGGAACCCCTGATGCAGAATCACCCAGTTAAGCAGTTCCCAAATTCCTGATTTACATAAACAGGGGGAGTTAATAAATGAATAGTGCTACCACATTTTAAGGTGAGTTGCTATGCAGCATTCCATAAGGACAGTCCCTCCTTTCCTCACCCAAGATATAACTACAGTTACTAGTTGGAAGTCTACCTGTAAAGACTTCTTTTTTTTTGAGATGGAGTCTTGCTCTGCCACAGTCTGGAGTGCAGTGGTGTGCATGTGTGTGTGTGTGCGCATGTGTGTATTCTGTATTTTGTATAAACTTATACTATCATACTATTCTGTAAACTACTTTAATATTCAATATATTGTATTTCCATGCTATTAGATATTCTCTAAAATATTACTTTTATTGCTGGAAGGATAGCTATCATTTGAATGTATCATTATTAATTTAAATGAGTCTATCGCTGGATATTTATGTTGTTCTCTATAAAAAATGCTACAGTTATCACTATATTGGATACACTTGTCCAGTCATTCTTTAGAATACATTTCTAAAAATGAAAATGCTGAACCAAAGGTATTTTGTATAAACTACTAAGTGCATCTGTGATCCAATTAATGCTTCCATCAAAAGAAAACAAGCATGTGTATTCCCTATCCATTTCTTAGCTCTGATCATTCAAAAAATGTTTAATCTTTGCTGATTTCACTGGTTAAAATTATTTTATGTTTTATTCTCATTTACATTTATTTGACTAGTTTACAAGACAGAGCCTACCTGAGTTTTGGTACAGACTGCCCTGAGGAGATTATTGGAAAGGAGCTCCCAATACCACAGGGAGTCCTGCCTAAAGAATCCCAAGCCCTCTGGCCTCCTGGGCCATCATGTGAACTATAGCCTTGCTTAGAGATGACTAGGTTTCTCACACTTCACACTTTAGCTTTACTAAATGTAAAGATACTTATTTGGGGCAAAGGGACTTGTGAGGTGTAAGTGACATTGGGAGAACCTCAAGGCAGGGCTTTTTTACTCTGGTTACTCTAGGGCATTTTAGTCCATTTGGAATCAAAGTACAAAGTGAGGGAGTCCAGTCTCATTATTTGAATTGGTCTTGCCAGACTGTATTTCAATATTATCTCAACTGACAAATGCCAGGGACCTTCTGCAAATTCACAGGAAGGGAATGTTCTTATGGTACTGGTTAAGGAGCTCAGGATTCAGGGAGAGACAAAGATGTGGGCCCATAACTAAGTAAGAAACTTTCCTTCTAACTATCCCTGTGCTCAGTTCTTCCTTTCTAAAATCCCTCTTCCTTTCTTCAGTTGAGCAGACCCTATGCCTTCTGGCTGCTTCTTTTTTTTTTTTTCTCTGAGACAGTCTCCTCTGTCACCCAGGCTTGGGTGTGATCTTGGCTCACTGCAACCTCCGCCTCCTGGGTTCAAGTGATTCTCATGCCTCAGCCACCTGAATAGCTGGGATTACAGGAGCGCGCCACCATACCCAGCTAATTTTTGTATTTTCAGTAGAGAAGGGGTTTCTCTGTGTTTTGCTGGTCTTGAATTCCTGGCTTCATGTGAGCTATCCACTTCGGACTTCCACAGTGCTGAGATTACTGGCATGAGTCACTGCGCCTGGCCCCTTCTGGCTTTTCTAAGTTAGAAGTATCTGTTCCTCACTTAAGGCACTTACTCCTTTTTGCCTCATATTCTGGTTATTTTCTTATTGATTTCCTGCACTACACTGGAGTTTAGATTGTGTCTTTTTCACCGTTAGCTCTCTCTGCAATGCACAGGTGCTAGCAGGATCTTTTCATTACATGTTCCTAGCCTCTCTCTTTTAAGTCAGAGGTCAGCAAACTATGGGCCTCAAACCAAATGAAGCTCTCTGCCTGTTTTTGTAAATAAAATTTTATTGGAACACAGCTATGCTCATCATTTCTGTATTGCCTGTGGCTGCTTTTTACCTAAAACAGCATGGCTGAGTAGTTGGGACAAATCTTATAGCCTGCAAAGCTGAAAATATTCACTATCTGGCCCTTTGCAGAAAAGGCTTATCAACCCTTGCTCATTTTTAGTAAGAAATTTGTCCTTGGACTGTATCCATTAAACTACTCACTGCCTTTCCTCTTGCCTTATGAAATCTGTAAGCATTGTGATTATGAAGTATTTTGAGAAAGATTCATCATAAAATAGAATCTCATTTGGGGAAGTGTCAGGTATCAGTTTAAAGGTACTGTAGTAAGCTCATGTACAACCAAAGAAGTGTCTAGACCCTTGTCAGAAACAGGTGTCACTGAAAACCGATAACCTGGCATTGCAGATTTGTAGATAATTTCTCAGAGCTTGGTTAATGTGAATCTGCCACGTGGAGAGCCAGTTATGTACCACCCCAGCTGGGATTAGTCTCTTCTTCCTTAATGCTCCCAGAATCCTTCATTCCCTGTCACAGCATTCATTTCAATTGGCCTTGTATCAACTTTTTAACAAGCGTGTCTCAAGATAGGGTTATAAACACCCCGTGGTAAGGAACTCTTTTGCTCAATTCTGTTGCTTCCATAGAGTTTTTGCAAACTGGATATCGATTAATGATCACTGAATAAATGTCATTAATGCAAGCATGAAAAACAGATTTATAACAAGAGTATGAAAACATGGGCAAAATCTCAGCAGAGATTCTTCAAACTGAGCTTCATACATGTACATTTTCAATACTGTTTATTCTGCTTATGTCCCTATTTAACTTGCTCATATATGTGTATAGAAAGGAAGTCATCTCAAGAATGCCTACTATACAATAGCACTTTGTTGTTTAAAAACAAAACAAAATAAAACAATTCTCAAGAAAAAGCAAATGCCTTGTTTCTAGAAAAAGAAAATTCCTTGTCTGAGGTCAAGTGGTTTTCTCAGGAAATCAACATTATTGTGAACCAGAAAATCTCGCTGGACCCACTTCCTTAACTATTCCCTTTATAGTAAAACTTCAGCAGGTAGTAAACCCTATTTAGCAATCTGAGTGACAGATGACCCAACAGACGTGTGGGTTTTACCTATGTGAAATAACCCTTATAATCAGGCCCAGTGGAGTCTAACTAGGAAAACAAAACATCCCTATGGTACTTGATTTGCCTTTGTAGAAAGTAGAGCTCTTGGTTGCAAAGTGACAGAAACACAGTTTGAATTAGCCTAAAGAAATGGGGTAGGGTGTGGGGGTTTCTGGTTCAGAAAAATCCAAGAAGGAGGTGAGTAACCAAATGATTGGGAAAATTGGAATCCAGTCTGGCCTCACAGAACTATGAGAACCAAGAACTGGACGGCTGCCAGGGCTCTCTTCTTCTCCATTTGGAATCTCTGCCTCTTTCTATGTGCTGCTCCCATTCTTGTTCATTGTAGATTAACTTTCTCTACTAGCAAGGAAACCTAACCCTACACAACTGCCTTTTTCTCCCTTTTTTTTTATCTTACATGTTTACTCTCTGAGAGGGACAGTCACTCTTCATTTTAATCAGAAAAATCCCAGAGAAAAACTTTGAGTCCCAGTTGAGTCAAACCCAGCAGAAGATGTGGTCATATAAGAAAATGACAGCCTCTAACATAGATGTGTGTGTAAAGAGGAGGGAGAAATGGAAGAGGAGTGACAGTTCCTAAGAGAAGGGGGCTGGAAGGGTATTGAGTTGACAATTCTGTAGATGTTCTCTGCCTTCTTTTTCAGGGTGTGGGCTATCCTATTTACAAACAAATTCTTAAGTTTTTGGAAAGACAAGAAAGAGGGCTAATGAAGAGCCATACAGGTGCCTCTCAGCCAAAGGGATGAAGAGGTAAATGTTCACACTCGTTTAAAGTATAGTCAATGAGTGGCCAAAGGCTTCCCATCAGAAAGGATTAAGAGAAACTCACAAGCACCTAAAATGTGTAACACCTAAAATGGACCTTCCCAGTAAATACTGTGAGAGGACTGGTCTATTTTCCTAATGCCAAAGGCTAAAACTCTGGGCTGCCTTATGGTTCCTCCAAGTCCTGCCCCAGGACTGCTGCCAGCCCATACAGGACCTTTGTGCAAATTAGAAAGTCATGCCCTCCTTGAGCCAGACCCAGGACCCACTCACAAGCCTAGCATGATGCCAAGACTCCTGTGTTGAGCACTGAATTTCAGCCTCTGTCTGCCCCTCAGACAGGCACCTTTGTGCAGGGCCCAAGCTGCACAAGCATCTGTGGCAGCCCTAGGCCTACCAAGAAGGAGGTAGGATAGGCAGGCTGCCCCTTCTCCAAAAGCAAGGACTTACAACATCAGTAAACATGAGACGTGGTGGTAGGCTGGGTTTGGTGATTGAAGACAGTAGCAGGAACAGCAATAATGGCAGAATTCAAAGGACTCTAGGGATGAGTAACCTAACTCTGGGTACTGGAGCAATAGAGGTTCTGTGGGTGGAGAGACCAGCAGCAAACTCCACCAGCAGAGCACCAGCAAAAGCAGCACTAGTGTCACTGAGGTTCTTAGAATGATACAAGGCACAACAGTGGTGGTGAAGTCTCCCCAATTAAAAAAAAAGTTTTTTCTTGCTCAAGAATTTATGTAACAGAATGCCTTGATAGAGATTAAACTTTTTTGTTTCCTTTCTTTTAACCTTTGAAACCTAAATATAACTCTCTTTTGAAGGGTGTGATTGTATAAGGATTTAAGGAAGCTGTCCCCAGAAAAAATAATGTGAGGATTTAGAAGTTTGTATTCAAACTTGCCGACTAGCCACTCTTAGAAGAGAAGCCACAGCCCCAATGTGTTAAAAGAGGGAAGAATCAGTGTATTTAGGCTGAGTGCCCAAAAGAAAGGCCATGGCTCCTTAAAGTAGTAACAGGGAGGGAAACGATCATGATCGAGAACAGGGTCTGGGTGGGAGGGGCACTAGAATCTGGGCATCACCTCTGATTCCAGCTGGAGATCAATGTTGACCCAGGCAGATCTTGAAGCAGTGAGCAGGGGACAGGTCTGCTGCAAGTGGAGCTCATGGCAGCACCTAAAGCAATGGCCAGAATGGAGGAGCCCTCATCCCAGCGCTGCAGTCCAGGGAATAAATGCCCAGGCAGTATGCCACTTTGCTGTTAAATACCCATTTATTTTTGTGCTTCGAAGGAGCCACCCATGAATGTTCTAGTCACTGTGTGAGTCAGTCTTGTTCCCCAAGTGCTGCTGCAATGCTGTAGCCATCCCAGCCTCCCCCCCTGCTTCCTGGGCCTCCCATATGGGAACCAAGAACTGGACGGCTGCCAGGGCTCTCTTCTTCTCCATTTGGAATCTCTGCCTCTTTTTATGTGCTACTCCCATTCTTGTTCATTGTAAATAATCTTCTCTGCCCGAAAGGAAACCTAACCATAACACAATTTCCTTTTTCCTCCTTTTTTTATCTTACAGCTTTACGCTTTGAGAGGGACAGTCACACTTTATTTTAATTAGAAAAATCCCAGGGAAAAACTTTGAGTCCCAGTTGAGTCAAACCCAACAGGAGATGTGGTCATATAAGAAAATGACAGCCTCTAACATAAATGTGGGTGTAAAGAGGAGGGAGACACCATCTGAGACACTGCTCAATTCCCCTGGCTGCTGTTGAGCTAGGGACTGGGCTGGGGCTCACACTCTGACACTAGGTAGAGGCCCAGGATTGCACAGGGTGGGAGAATGGAAGAGACCTAGGCACTGAGTATGTGACAAAAAGTGGCATTCAAATCCCTGAAGAAAAGGAGGGAGGCTTCAAAAATATTGGAAAGATTGGATAATAACTAGCAAGAAAATATTAAATCCTTACCTCATTGTATCAAATAAATTAGGCCAAAGATTTACATGTAAACACTTTTAAACACAAAAGTAAAATAATATAGGGGAAAAATAATGATAAATAATATTGAGTACAATTGAAAACTTCTGTGTGGCAAAAAAAAAAATTATACACAAAGTTGAAAAACCAATGACAAACTGAGGAGAATATTAACAATACTGTCCAAAGGTAAAGGGTTAATATCCACACATTAATAAAAGAGCTTATATAAACCAAGAAAAATTAAAAATCTAATAGAGAAAAATGGGAGAAGTCACAAACAGATAAATCACAGATGGAAATGGTCAACAAACATATGGAAAAATGTTCAATTCACTAATATTCAGAAGGCAAATTAAAAAATGACAAAATGATTTTCACCTATCAGACCAGCAAAGACCTCTAAAAATTGATCAAACTCACACATTTATATGGTTAGGAGAAACATACACTTTGTGCTTTTTCTGTGGGTATATAAAATGACACAACATCTCAAAAGGGCTATCTGACAAAAAGTATCAAAACATAAGATGTGCATACTCTTCACTGCAACAGTTTTTCTTGTCAGACTTTACTCCAAAGAGATAATGCAAATTTGAAAAGATGTACTCACACTTTGTTTATACTTTTGAAAAATAGGAAACAACTTTAATGTTCTTCAGTAGGGGTTGGCTAAGTAAATTGTGGTCTAAGCATCCATGGAACACTATGCAGCTCTTAAAAAGAGTGATACAAATATGTTAGGTTGGTGCAAAAGTAACTGCCGGTTTTAAGAACCCAGTATATTGATGCAGAGAGATGGCTTCAATTACTGATTCTTTGCAGCCCCTTTATTCAATTATGTCAACTGTTATCTCTTCTCATCAGCAGAGTTTCTGATCATTCTACCATTATTATTATTATTATTTGAGATGGGATCTCACTCTGTCACTGACTGGTGTGATCTCAGCTCACTGCAGCCTCGACCTCCTGGACTCAATTGATTCTACCACCTCATTCCCTCATACTGCCGCACCTAGCTTAGTTTTATTTATTTCTTTGTTCAGACAAGGTCTCACTATGTTGCCCAGTCTGGTCTCGAACTCCTGGCCTAAGTGATCCTCCTGCCTTGACCTCCCAAAGTGCTGGGATTACAGACGTGAGCTACTGACCCCAGCCTCTACCTTTATTAATTACAGACTTTGGCACCTGACATATAGTCTTTCAAACCACTATCATCCAAGGTGACTTAAATATCTGTGAAGACATGTCATCCCATTTCCAGTCCCAGGAAATTATGAATGCCTCATTTTCAATAAAATACAGTAGTTTGATTCTCTATAGTCACACTCTCTCATGGCCACAGTACACACAAACTGCCTCATCTCTAAAATTACTGAATCAGGTACAGCCCTCTCTAATCACATTCTCTTATCCTCTCAACTGGCGTGCCTAACTGTCATAATAGATTTGTTCTCTTTTTACTTCAGGTCCTCTAATCCACACCCCCATTCATCTTAGACTTAATGATCCACCATTTCAAACTTTCTCCTGCCAGTATCTTAAGCACCTTTGCCTCATTATTCTCATTGCATCTGCAACAAAAGCTCCCGTCCTTTGTTTTTGTTTTTCATACCTAAGCTGCCAAGCCCTGCTAGATGATCACATCTTGGTAGATAAGTACGATGATAGATTGATATTCACTAATTTCAGCTGGGCCCTTTTCTTGGTGCAGCTCCCGCAAAGGCAGAGCCTGAGACAAGGATCTGAATGGAAGTGGTTTATTTGGAGATAAACCCAAGTAAAAGAATTAACAGGAGAAAGAGGAGAGAGAGAGGGAGAGGGAAATGGGACAGAGTCGGGGAAACCAACACAGGGTATGTTGATGAGCAGATTACTACTGTGGGCTCAGTTCTGTTGAAGACCTCCAAGACCCCACCTGTGAGTTGGCCCCCATATTTCTCTCTGTCATTGGTTGAAAACAGCTCTCAGTGGCCTGACTGCCTTTCATTCCAGGCTGCCTCGTGCGCAAGTCACACAAACTCCCAGCCAGAGAACACCCCTAGGCGAAGTTGTAGGTGCCTGCAATAGAAAGCTGTTAGCATGTGTGTATCAGAACCATCAGTGCCAAGGGGATTCAGTGGGGCAGCAATAGCACATGCTGCAGCCCTCAATGTGTTCCAGTCTCCTTGATGTGTTACCCTAGTCACCTTGATCCCCCACCTCCCAACAACTATTTCAAAATCCCTCCATCACTGCAAACCTCTGATGCTCCTGTGCCCTCACTCTCAGCAGATAACCTCACCACCTAGTTCACAAGGAACACTGAAGATCTCAGAATGGAACTTGGCAAGATTCTGCCACCAATTCTGACATCCCACCCACATCCATACCCATCACTTCTCCCTCCACACCTCTTCAACAGAGGATGCATCTCTCCCTTATCTAAGGCCTAACTTCTCTGCCTGTTCTCAGTCCTTTCGCTTCCATCTGCTTGGCCACTGTCATCAGTTGATTGCCTCATCCCCCTCATGAGTCTTCAACGATTGTCTCTCTGGCCTCCTCTTTCCCATCTTAAAACAACTCTTGCCGAATCCACATCCCATTCCATCTATTATCCTGTCTCTCCCCTCCTCTTCACACCAGAGTTTATTGAAAGAGTATCTTATACATGTGGCCTCCAGTCTCTCTCCTCTCATTCATTTCCAATCAGTCACAAATGACCTCCCTGTGGCAGAAGTCAGAGGATACCAGTCCTTATCCCTCTTGCCCTCTCAGCAGCATTTGACTCTCGAGATTCATTTCTTCCCTGGGCTCCCATGGGAGCGATTCTTTAGGTTTTTCTCCTTTCTTTGGCTCCTCCCATCTCAGTCTCTTTATTCACCTCTTCAAAGATGCTCTTCTCAGCTCTCCAACCTTTCTTCACCAGTGGCCTTACCCACTTCCACACCATTAATTATCATGCCAAGGCTGATGATTCCCAGATTGACAGAAATAGTCCAGATTTCCCCCCTGACTTGACCTAAATATGCACTTGCTTACTGCACACACTCTGTTCTGTCACTTTAACCAAGTCATTAAACTTCCCTTAACCTATGTTCTTGGGAAAAACATGGAAATGAGAGCAACTACTTCTTACATCCTTTTGTAAATCTCTTCATTTTGAAATAATTCTAGTGTCACAGAAAGTTGCAGAGATAGTACAGAGAGGTCCCCTGTACCCTCATGTAGTTTCCCCCAATGGTTACATTTTGTCTAACTGTCATACAATATCAAACCCAGGAAACTGATATTAAAACAATGCATGTAGTTCTGTGAGTACAAATCAAACCCAGGACACTGACATTAAAACAACGTATGTTGTTCTCTGACGTGTTATCAACTATAGATTCATGAAACCACCACTGTAATCAGGACACAGAAGTATTCCATCACTACAAAGATCTTCCTCATTTGCTTCTTTTTAAAAATGTTTATTTAAAAAAAAATCATCAGATCCTTGAAAGAAGGGACATATATATTATTTTTCCATGTGTTCTCAGTGTCTAACATGGTGCCTTGCTCTTAGAAGGCGTTACTAAATGTTTGGGAAAACAAGAATGGAATAAAAGAAGGCAAATTCCATGTGGGTCAAAGACATCAGCCTGGGAGCCAGGACAGACCATGAAACCTCTTAGCTCCACACCAGGAGCCAAGAGCCTGAGGACAGAGGCTTCCTCCCTAGACTTACATCCTGTTGAATGAGATGTTGGCACACACAGGCTAGAAGTCAGAGTGGTGAGACTTACCTCACATTCATTCCAACAATCACAGGCCCTGTCTGTAGCAGAGAGGACTTTCTCAGTCCAGGACCTTTTTTGGGAATCTCTCACATCACACCACATGGCCAGTTCCTCATTCCACCTATCTGATGTCTGCCCTGCTCTGCCTGACATCACTGGCACATTCCTGTGCTTTCTGGCATCACCCAGGAGATCATCCCAACCTCGGCTTTTCAGCTCAGCCAGCATGTGGGACATTTGTCTCAAGGCTCAAGAAACGTGTTTGGTCCCAAGGCATGATTTTAAAATTCTGCTTAATAGTAATTGCTCTTAAAGGTCATATTTGTTTGCTCAGGATTGTCATAGTCAATAAGTGAACTCTGAAACTGAGAAGAGAGGCAAAACATAGAACAAAACAGCTAAAAAACTACAATAACAACTACACATGTTTGGGTTATAAGCCCCATATAGAACGTGTGTGTGTGCACCAACAAATTATAATTACTGTTGAAATGAGAAATAAAGGAGTATTTATCCAGCAGTGAACTCTGTTATTATAATAGGCTTTAATTAGAGCAAAGGTCAAATTTGTGTTCCCTTAATATCATGGTTAAATCTCTGAAATCAGAAAACTTAGCTTAGAATCTTTGTGTCAGCAATGAGGAATTTGTGTTGTCTATTCTGTAAGTCTCAAAGAGAAATTATTTGATTTCCAAGCCTGAAACTCATTTATCAGTTGTAGTTTATAAACTTGGTGGATCAATTTGTGAGCTGACGTCAGGCTTACAGCAGGATGGTTTGGAAACAGTCCACATGGGGATTCATTTCATTTCCTTTCCTTTTTTTTTTTTTTTTCCTTTTTTTAGACAGGGTCAATCTCTATCACTCAGGCTAAAATGTAATGATGCAATAACAACTCACTTCCACCTGGGAGGTCCAGGCTGAAGTGATCCTCCAGCCTCAGTCTCAAGTAACTGGGACTATAGGCATGCAGCACCACACCCAGCTAATATTTTATTTTATTTTTTATGTTTATAGAGACAGGGTCTGTCTATGTTGCCAAGTTCTGTCTATGTTGCTGGTCTCAAACAGTCCTCCCACCTGAACCTCCCAAAGTGTTGGGATTCCTGATGTAAGCCACTTTGCCTGGCTGGATTCATTTTCAGTGGTGGAAGTGAGAGGCATGGAAATATGGCAAAACCTGGGCCCCTTGGTCTTAAGAAACTTGGAGATTTGGAAGTACAGTGTGTGTTGTATATTGAATAGAGGGCCTGATTGACCTCACATCAGAGTCTCTGATTTTCAAGCCCTACATTCACAGAGAGCACACACAGAATGGATGGGCATGTGTGGAAGTTCAGGGATCTTTGTTTTGTTCACTGGCATTTCCTCAGTGCTCAAAATAGTGCATGGCGGGTTTCATTACATTTTTTTTTTTTGACTAATTGTTCAATATGTAACAATGTGTGCAAAAGAGAAAGAACAAATCAATAGGTATTCTGTTGCCAACAAGCCCAGAGTGTCACACTCAGACTTAGCCACAAAGCCTGTTGGATCACAGCAAAAAGAAAGAGGAGAGGGGAAAAAACCAGGAGCCAGAAGAGTAAGGACTGAGGGTGAACTGAAGGAGCTCTGGAAACTCTCTGTGATCCAGCCCCAGCTTGGGTTTGGTTTAGACAGGTTGGTTCAATCTAAAGTGTGGGACATGTCAGTGGGAGTTCCAGCGACAGGCTAGAATCAAAGTCAGGTGGACGGAGAACTGGCCCAACCTAGCAGAGCCCAACCAGTGGCTGAAGGTATTAGAAAAGGGCTTGGTTTTATAGGGGAGGGACTTGGCAAGAACTAAGGACTTTCGAACGGGCAAAAAAACTAGAGTGCAGGACTACAGAACTGATCAAAGCCCAGACTTACTGCATTAACATGGTAGGTACCTGGGGAAGGCTGTATCTGGCCAGTCTTCATGGATGCCCAGGGCTTCCTAGGTCTTTGCTGGCAAGTCAGATGCTAAGGTCAGCAGCTGGACAAGGGCTCATAGTGCAGGCAGGGCCAAGCCTATAGGTAAAGGAGACCAGATCAGCTCTGTCACTGCATGCTTCCACTGTGTGCTTCTATTGTATCCTTAATATGCTTTTGGGCAACACTATTCACCCTTGCAATTACCTCAACAGCTTTTGTTCCTTGCTGGTGTATGAGGGCAGGCAATGTTTTTATATTGACTACCACTATATCCCCAGCACAATACTTGGCACATGATGCACATGTGGCATTACTAAAGGAAAGAATTGGGGCTTGTCTATGGAAGAGACTTGGAAAAGCAGAACTGGACTCTGAGACTGAGCAGACTTACATCCCAGCAGTATTTCTCAACTCATCTACCTGTTATTTCCTTGCAAGAGTCAGCATGTTCTTCACATGTACCCCCAAACCTAAAATGCAATAAAAAGTATATATATTAAAAAAAAAAAAAAAGAGTCAGGACTGGAATTAAGGAGAAGGAAAGCAGACCACAGTCATGATCTGCCCTGTAGAGTAAAGCTCAACAAGACAGCTTTGCTAAGCTGCCCCTGTTGTCCTGAATAGCACCAAGTTTTCTCTCTCAATTACATAGTGTAGTCTTAGAATAGTGCATTTTCATGCCAGCATTTTCTTCTATATTAAAGAAGAGAGCTAATAAGATAGTATGAGGTCCAAGGAGAGGAAAGGTGAGTAGAGAGAGGAATGAGGGAAAGAAAAGGAAGAAAAGTAAAGATCCCATTATCATTTGTGCCAGGACTGGATTTAGGTTGTTAATGTCTCTGCTACTCGGTTACTGCCCCAACCTGCCCGTTGCTGACTTCTACTCTCCTACAACACTGCAGTGGCAACAAACACCTTGGGAGAACCTTCCAGAGACAGAGAGCCCTGCACATCACATGGCAGAGCAGCAGCCAGCTTTGTTCTGACCTCCTGACTTCCACACCTCACATGTTAAAGTTCCGCTCCACTGCACTTGCTCATCTCCTAGGACTTTTCTCCTTGTAGCATGAGCATCCCAATCAGTGAGACAGAGCTGGAAGGTTTTAAACTCTAGAATGGCTCTGTAGCCAAAGCTAATAAACAACAGAAAGAAGGGTGGATGGTAGAAAGACTCTGTGTGTGTATATGTGTATTTTTAAACTAAATTTAAAAACATTGCAAATGGAATTTTACCAGGACAAAATCCTATCCAACAGGAAATTGCAAATGGTTCTAAGAAATATGAAAGAACACACACTTTGCAGAAAAACCAATGGATGACAATATTGCCTCTAGAACAACGTGCTGTTTGAAAAAAAAAAAAAGCTAAAACTGGCCCACACCCACAAAGCAAATAGCTGTAAGGGATGATGGGAACAAAGTGGAATGTAGAATTCTTTGATCCATATTTTTATAATAAATAAAAATAAAGGATTTCAAGTGTAATCCTAGGAGAGTAGGGGGAAAAAAATCAAAGAAATCAAATGGCTTAGAACTAGCAGAAGTAATTTCCAGAAAAAGAGGCTCTGGACCTATACAGGAAGGGGAAGAATATCAGTATCTCATTCAAATGTACTGATCTCTTAGACAGGAGGGGATTTTGACTTTTTCTCGAAACACCTTCTTCCAGCGAAATTAGTGCTCACTGGAGCCCAGATGGGAAGTAAGAAGTCAGAGCTTCTAGAAAGTCCACTCACAGACATAGGTGGCCTTTCAGTCAAGCCAAAGGATGTGTTAACCAGCTTACTCTTCAAGGAAGTAGAATGCCAGTTAGAGGCTAGGCACAGAGCAGGAGAGACAGGGTATCATTAGATTGGAATCCATTTTAAGAATTGCTATAAATACAATATTTATCCTCATGGCATGCTTTCTTGGTTTAGAGTCATGCTTTCTTTTTGAATGACAAAGTAATCCAATACAGAAATATCTAACCATTGTGCAAAGGAGGTATGAACATACATTCCATTCACGACACATAGTACAAATGCAAAATACAGTTTACCAGGGGGAACCTTACAAACACAGAAGTAGCAGAGCTCATGCAATCCCACAAGTTATCTTTCCCAAGAAAAGTATGCTTAGGCTGGGACTAGACAGATATAGTCACAAAAGTATCTATTCCACAATGCTCCACACACATATAGAGAAAGGTGATCATGTACCAATGGAAGCTTGCAGATCAAGCTGGTCGTAAGGGAGGCTATTCCTCAACTCTAAAAGAAAGATGATTGTACTTACCAGCTGGGCACAGTGGCTCACACCTGTAATCCCAGCACTTTGAGAGGCTGAGGTGAGTGGACAATCTGAGGTCAGGAGTTTGAGACCAGCCTGGACAACATGATGAAACCCTATCTCTACTAAAATTACAAAAATTAGCCAGGCATAGTGGTGGGCATTTGTAGTCCCAGCTACTCAGGAGCCTGAGGCAGTAGAATGCCTTGAACCTGGGAGGCGGAGGTTGCAGTGAGCCAAGATTGTGCCACTGCAGTCAAGGCTGGGTGACAGAGCGAGCCTCTATCTTGAAATAATAATAATAATTGCACTTATCTCATAAAGCTACTAGAGAGATTAAGATAATTGATACTTATAAAAGATGTAGAACACTGCCTAGCACATAGCAATTTTCCAATTAAAAAATATGTATCCAGTACCAACTATGAATCAAGTGCCGTTTTAAGGGCTAAAAAATGCAATGGTGAACATGGAGCTTCCATCTAGTGGGAGTAAAGATAATAAACAGCACAGTGTATAATATGATGTTCTAAAGAAAATAAAGTGATGAGAATGCTTTCTGTACATAGGGTGGTAAGGAAGGGTCTCTATGAGGAGATGACACTTGGCAAAGACCTGAATGGAGTAAGGACACAAACCTGTGACTATCTAGGGGGAAGAGTATTCTAGGCAAAGGAAACAGCATGGGCCAAGGTCCTGAGGCAGGAGCATGCTCAGGGTATTCCTGGGATAAGAAGAAGGCCAGGTTGGGCGCGGTGTCTCACACCTGTAATCCTAGCACTTTGGGAGGCTGAGGCAAGTGGATTGCTTGAGGTCAGGAGTTCAAGACCAGCCTGGCCAACATGGCAAAATCCCATCTCTACTAAAAAAAAAAAATATGAAAATTAGCTGGGCATGGTGTTGCACACCTGAAGTCTCAACTACTTGGGAAGCTAAGGCGGGAGATTGCTTGAACCCCGGAGGCGGTTGCAGTGAGCCGAGATCGCGCCACTGCACTCTACCCTGGGTGACAGAGTGGCACTCTACCCTGGGTGACAGAGTGACACTCTGTCTCAAAAAAAAAAAAAATAGAAAGAAAGAAAGAAGGCCATTATGGCTCAAGAGCTGTGAGAAAGCAAAAAACAGTGGGAAATGAGATCAGAGAAGTAGGCAGGGGCCAGATCTTGCAGGGACTTGTAGGCCATGATAAGGACTTTGGATTTTGTTTAAGAGTAGTGGTAAGCCATGGGAGAGGGTTAAATGGTGAAGTGATATTATCTGATTCATGTTGTAGAGGGTATGTAAGAGAAAGAAAATAGAAGGAGTTGTTAGGTAGCAATACTCCAGATGTGAGATGATGGTGCCTTAGGCTGGGTGGTGTCAGTATTTGTCCTGAGTGACAGCTGGCAAGTATAGTGACGCTATTTATTGAGATGAAGATCATCCAGGAAGGAATTGTTGGGTTGGGGGCATTCAAAAGTTTGGCCTGAGACATGTTAATTCTGAAACAGAAATTAGACATCCAAACCCAGTAGGCAGCAGCAATGAGATTTACAGCAGTGGACCATTCATGAAAACAATGCCTGCAGCAAGCATTTGCCATGACGGGTTTGAGAGCCGTATGGGGAGCATTGCAGGACACTGGCACGGACTTATAGGTCAACGGCAAGTACTGTGGAGTCAAGGCATCGGTCCCCTTCAGGAGGACTGAAGGAGAAAGGAAGGTGCATGGCTCAGAAGCCCTTCTGGGATGGTGTGAACTGCAGTAGTGGTGAGGTGACATCAGTTGCATTTGGGCAGGTAGGGGAAAGGGGTTTCTCAGCTGGGTCCAAGTAGCTCCAGTGTCTCACTTGGGATTTTGCTCTGTTTATAGCTTCTGAGGCTGAGGGTCGGGGGGGGATGAGGCAAAGATTAATCACTTACTATTTCTAAGCCTCCTGCTTTTATCTCTTAAGGAACACAGACTATTCACAGTAATAAGAGCTAATCATTACTGAATATTTTTCTATATATTCCATATTGTACTAATGATTTCATAAGCACTGCATCATTTTATCTTTACAATATGCTGGGAGACAGATGTCAGCTTGTAGATGAAGGAACAGATTTAGAGAGGACAAATAACTTTCCCTGGGTCACATGGTTTGCATTTATTTATTTATTTATTTATTTATTTATATTTTTTAGATGGAGTCTCACTCTGTCACCCAGGCTGGACGGTAGTGGTACTATCTCAGCTCACTGCAACCTCTGTCTCCCAGGTCCAAGTGATTCTCCTGCCTCAGCCTCCAGAGTAGCTGGAACTACAGGTGTACCACAATGCCTGGCTCACTTTTGTATTTTTAGTGGAGACAGGATTTCGCCATTTTGGCCAGGCTTGTCTCAAACTCCTGATTTCAGGTGATCTGCTGCCTCAGCTTTCCAAAGTGCTGGGATTACAGGCTTGAGCCACCATATCCAGCCACATAGATTTTAAGTGGTTAAGAGACAGGAACTAGAATTGAAAATCTAGATAGTCTGACTGCTACAATGTTCTGTTTCTGGCTCTCATGTCCTATTCCTCTAGGACAAAAATCACACCTCACATATGTATTAACAGACTTTAGAGCACTCTGCAGGAACTCTGGCATGCTTAATTTAGGTGCCTTAAGACAACAGTGGCTGGCCAACATCAAATGACTTGGTAAACTAAATGGTGGCTCCCAGCCTCACCATGGATATTCAGATGTCCATGTCCTAAACTCTGTAACCTGTCACTATTACATTTATGGCAAAAGGGATTTTGCAAATGTGGTTAAGTTGGGGATCTTGAGATGGGGAGATTGTCCTGGATTAGCCAAGTGGGCCCAATGTAATCACAAGGGTTCTTCTAAGAGGGAAGATGATATGAAGATGGAAGTAGAAAGAGATAGAAATTTGAAGATGATGCTACAAAAGATGATGCTTTTGAAGATGGAGGAAAGGACTATGAGACAAAAAGTGCAAGAAAACAGCTCTAGAAGCTGGAAAAGGCAAGGCAACATATTCCTGTAGAGTCTCCATAAGGAAGCACTATGCCAACACCTGGACTTCACCCAGTGAAACCAACTTTAGACTTCTGGCTTTTGGAATTACAAAAGAATAAATTTCTGCGACTTCAAGTTGCCAAGTTTGTGATAATTTCTTACAGCATCAATAAGAAACTATTAATAATATGAATGGAGTGGGGTGGTAGGCATGGCAGCTACTGGATGAGGATGTCAGGGAGAGCTAGAACTAGTGCAGTGGTGAAAGCCCCTGGACATATTCAAGGATAGGATGGTCTGAGAAAAGGCCAGCTTTCTTCAAGGTGCAGGACTGACACACATCCACTTGGTGAGATGGGGACCCAGGTGGTTTGGTGGTCAAGGAGTGGCACCTTGGCTCAGCACACAGCACAGTGTTTTATACATAATGGGGCCGCCTTAAGGTTTGTCCCTTGTTTTCTCCTGGACAGTGTGACTCAGAAGTAGGAAACACATACACATATCCACCCCTATACATACACACCTCAGAAATGAGACAAACATTTTCTCATTCTAGATTTCTAAATAAGTCCTAAAAATAAAGCCCTGAAAAAAAAATTCTACCCAAACTTATAGGATTAAACGGAATAATCAGATGTAGGGAGTGGCTTTTCTCTAAGGAAATTTGTGCGATTTATCACAGATACTGAGCACTCCACCCACAGCAGTGAGAAATGTCAACATCAGCAAGAAGTACCACTGTACCTGAGTTATCATGGCCTCTGGGGTAAAACTGCAAACATATGCTATACTAATTAGTTTTAATTAGCCATTGTGTAAGAAATTGAAATATCAATACTCTATCATTTTTAAATAGGACATTCTGAATTCCTAATGTTGGCCCCTGGAAAGACTACTTGCTAACACACTGGAGTATTTCTTGGTTTGCTCCCAAGGAAAGCATTATTCACAGAAAGACATTCTAGCATTTCAGAGCTCTGAAGCCCTTAGTTTAAAATACTCTTGGTTTTTGAGTCAGAACTTAATGGTTTTGAGCCTATAGTGAGCAAGATTTATGAATCAGACTCCAGATACAATGCCACTTCTATTATTAACTTTTTTTTTCTCATTATAAATACAGTGCAAGAGCCTGTGGCCTGCAGTGCCACAAGGTCTACCTCAAATGCCAAGGTTCTCATAGTGGCAGTCACACAAGAATTTCCTTTACAGTGTCGAGTTCACACTCCTACTCCAGCTGTGGTTGGTTGACAGAGGCAGTGATGTGAGGCTGCTGCTACAGTAGCAAGGAGTTTCCAGCCCCAACCAAGATTAAAGGTGCAGGCAGGCAACCCCAGCATCAACTGGTATAACTGATTTCATAAAGCTATGAAAGAGAAGTCCATCTGGGAGAGAGGTAGACTAGCAAAATGTATTTATCTCTCACCTGATGAACTCCTACTTACATTTCGAGGCTCAGTTCAGATGTCTTATGGAGACACCATGAGATTGCATGACAAAGCTTAGCAGAGTTAAGGAAAGGGCTTCTTCTACACCTTGACTTTGTTGAACAGGGATGGTTCTGGAACAACACAGACTGACAGGAACACAGTAGCACCTGAAGGGATAAAAAAATTACAGTGTGTGTCATTGTAGAAAATATAGGAATGCAAGCTTTGTGAAGCGGCAGTATCATAGCCAGTGAGGTCTATCTGAGGCGTGATTATTGCTAATTGAAAACTTTTCCCAATACCCAGCTGTGACAACTTGCAATATAGTCAGCATTGGCAATTTTTGACAGTCTTCACAGAGACTGAATTAAAAAAAAGAAAAAGAAAAGAAAAAAAAAAAAGAAAAGTATAGGAATGCAGGAAAGTGTACAATAAAAAAATCCAAATCGCCCATAATAGAACCACATGGATATAGAACTATTAGCAACTTACTGTATTTTAAAAGGTATTTTATTTCCAGAGAATTTTAAATCATTAATAAATTATGGTAAATCCATATAATACAGCCAGTAAAATAGATTTTTCAAGAATATTTAATGACATGGGAGAATGTTTGTGATATAATAAAAATTCATGTTGTATTTTTTCAGTATAATCTGAATTTTGTAAAAAGAAAACATATACACATCTACATACATACATTTAAAACTCCTGAGGATTGATTAACAAACAAATGAATTATAAATGAAAAATAATTGCAAATTCCTTGTCACTCTCTAAGTCATCCAAGCCCATCTCTGAGTTGGAATCTATTTCTTTTCCTTCTTGAATCTGGTTAGGCCTGAGGCTGATTTGACCGATAGAAAACAGAATAAATGATTCTGTGATAATTCTGGGCCTAGCTTTTAAGAGGACTGGAAATGTCTAATTCTTCCCTCTTGGAACTCAGTTGCCAAGCTATGAAGAGACCCAAGCAGCTATGGAGGAACCATGTCGAGGATGATCATCCCCTTTGGCAAACAGCTGTAGTCGGTACTGGCCAGTATTCCTGCCAGCTTGCCAGTCATATGAATGAACCATCTTTAAAGTGGATTCTCCCTCCTCCAGGGAGGAATACACAAATGGTGTATTTCTGTTGGCTAAAATCAGAGGTCTTTATGACTTTTCCTCCTTTGTTCATCATATTGCTTTCTTTCACTTATCTTCTTCATACTTCAATATTCCCTTCTTCAATTTTTGATAATTTGCCGGGGTGATTAGTTAAGATGATTTCTCATTAGAAAATGCTGTGGGAAAATACACATATATACACATATTTTATGTATATAGTTTCCAAGTTTTCAGCAGCACAATAACCATTTTTAACTAGGAAGACATACTTTTTTCAAAGATTTGTCCAAAAACATACCAGGTTGCCATTTGGTGCAATAAGCAGGTGTTTATTAGGGAGAAGTATAAAGGCATGTGAGAGACCACATGCCTCTTACTACTCTATATGATTCAGGTCAGGTGGGGGTTGACTGTGTTTTCTAACTCAATGAATGGACTTTTTAATAAAATGTAATCCAGCCAGGTGCAGTGGCTCACACCTGTAGTCCCCGCACTTTCAGAGACCAAGCCAGAAGTTTGAGACCAGCCTGGGTCACAGAGCAAAACTTCGTCTCTACAAAAAATTAAAAAAAATAACTGGGCATGGTGATGTGTGCCTGTAGTCCCAGCTATTTGGAAGGCTGAAGCAGGAAAATTGCTTGAGGCCAGGAGTTCAAGGCTGTAGTGAGCTATGATAGAGCCACTGTACTTCAGCCTATGCAACAGAGCAAGACCCTGACTCTTAAAAAAAAAAAAAGATTATCTGCCTAATGTATTCAGCCATACCAAAGCAAGGGGTGCCAACCATATTATTTCTGTTTTTTGGAATCATTCCAAGATATAGAGCTCTAAGAGAGGATATTCCATACTATAAGGCCTTAGTAGCATAAAACATTCCCCTGGTCCAAAATTGCTTTTAAAATTCTGCCCCCCCACCCAAAAAAAAATACTGGACAATAATACATTCAACATCACATGAGGTCTGAATATGAATAATTCGTTTTAATTATTTGCATATATTTAGCACATCATTACACAATGTTCACATGCCTGCTATTTTAGCAACAAAAAGACTTTGAACTAAGCATGCTTTTGCCTTAAATACAAGATGGCTAAATTTGGACATATGTCTGTAGGACTACTCACTCCTAGGAGGAAGGAGATTCTTCAGAATCAGCTCTATTCATGTGTTTGTAGTAAGCCATCTCTGAGTTGTTTTTACTCACAACACTTCTGACACCGAACATGGGGTTTTCACTCACATCAATCCATTCTCTAACTCTTCGAACACAAACTAGATGTTCTACAATTCAATTCAATTCTGACACTGTCTACCTAGAGTGAGTGCAGACCCCACAGGTTAAGGGCTTGGTCCCAAAAGACTGCTCCCACTTCAGATACTAATTGCCAGTTTGGGCCACCCATACTCCTGAGCAACTGGTTATAAAGTAGGAGGATTCCTACAACTCTCTCCTCAGGTTCACAGAACTCAAGACAGTCATCTACTTACTATTTCCAGTTTCTTACAATGGATAGAATTTAGGAACAGCCAAATGGAAGAGATGCATAGGGCAATGTATGGTGGGAGGGGGATGGGGGAGGAGTTTCTAAGCCCTCTTTGGGTCCACACCCTCCTCCCAGCACTTCGATGTGTTCACCAACCCAGAAGCTCTCCAAACCCAATTATTTAGGTTTTTTTTTTTTAAATAGAGGCTTCATTACATGAGCATGATTGATTAAATCATTGGTGATTAGTGACTGAACTCCATCTGCAGCCCCTTTTCCCTCACTGGAGGTTGCGGGTAGTGGGAAGGCTGAAAATTCCAGCCTTCTTATCACATGATTGGCTCCTCTGGCAACCAGTCCCTATCTTGAAGCCATCCAGGGGCCCACCAGGAACCACCATACTGGCATAAATTTAGATATGGTTGAAAGGGACTTGTAATGAATAACGAAAAATGCTTTAATCATCCCTATTGCTCAGTAAATTCCGGGAATTTTGGAAGCTATGCCAAGAACTGGGAACTGGTGGAGCATGGTGGCTCACGCCTGTAATCCTAGCACTTTGGGAGGCCCCCTGTCTTGCACCAGGAGTTCAAGACTAGCCTGGGTAAGATGGCAAAACCCCATTTCTACAAACAAATATAAAAATTAGCCAGACATAGTGTTCCATGCTTGTGGTCCTCATTACTCAGGAGGCTGAGTTGGGAGGATCACCTGAGCCTGGGGAAGTTGAAGCTGTGAGCCGTAATGGTGCCAACTGCATTCTGCATTCCAGCCTGGAGGGCACCTGTCTCCAAAGAAAAAAAAAAAAAAAAGAACTGGGAATGATATTTCTTTTTACCACACCATCTTTCTGAGTTTTCCTTCTATAGCCCACTAACATAAACAAACACTCTCCACCCTCATAACTGTTTCTTCCTTCTAGGAGAGATACAAAACTTATTTCTTTGGTGAAGATCTCCACTTTAAGTTGGGGATTCACATGATTGTGCCCTTGGCAATATTAACTGATTCATTCATTCAGAGTCAGTAAATTCTTTCTGAAGCATTGTCTTATGTACCATTCTGAATTCTTCAGGTTTAGGTGTGAACCAAAGAGATAAAGTCTTTTCTCATGGAGCTTAAATTTAGTGGGGGTAATTCAGTCAATGAAAAAATGAGTAAACAAAATAATTTCAGGTATTGCTATGAAGAAAATATAACCCAGTGATGTGCTAGAGATTGTCTGGGAGACTACTTTAGATTCCATGCCAAGGGAAGGCTCTCTAAGCAGGGGGTCTCCAAAGCTAAGCCACCCTTCCCATCACAGCCTGGTCTAACAAGGAGGGGTTGAGAAAAACAAGCAGTACTTCTCTGTGTAATATGCAAAAAACATTTTTCAATGCTTATGGGAATGGAAAATAATTGTAGGGAGATTTTTTTCCTGTGAACTGATTTTTTTTTTCTTAGAAAGAATCACCATAGTTCAAAATTCCAGAAAATTTTGATCTTATACGAACCCATCTCCAGCTGTTCTTAAATTTTGAATTTTCCTTCAGACATTTTTTCTGTTGTGTAATGCTCCTATCTTCTTTCCTTTTTTACCTTTTCCTCTGATATCCCATTAGAAACAGAGTCATTTACTATTGAGTCTGGTCAACCATATGCATTTTGAAATATTTACTTACAAATGAAATATGAGTAATTTATATCTAAAAAGAGAATTTAGCACTGAGTGTCTCGGTCATCACATATCACAGTTATGTGATATGTCATATATGTGATATGTCATATATCACATAACTGATATGACTTGGTTCACTTTTTTTTTTTAGACAGGGTCTCGCTCTGTCTCCCAGGCTGGAGTGCAGTGGTGAGATCTCAGCTGACTGCAACTTCCACCTCCCAAGTTCAAGTGATTCTCCTGCCTCAGCCTCCTGAGTAGCTAGGACCATGTCTGGCTCTTTTTTTGTATTTTTAGTAGACAGGGTTTCACCACGCTGGCTACGCTGGTTTTGAGCTCCTGATCTCAAGTACTCTACCCACATTGGCCTCCCAAAGTACTGGGTTATGGTTGTGAGCCACTGCACCATGATATTTTGAAGACAGCACAGAGTGGGTGAAAGACCACGGGCTTTGGGGTCAGGTCTAGCTTTGAGTCCCTACTCTTCCACTTGCTGTCTGAGTGAATGTGATCAAATTACTTAATCTTTTCTGGCTAGAAATCATAGCTACATTTTAGGGCTATAGCACCAAAGATATTCAATGAAAGTTGTCTGGCAAACACTAGGCACTTAATTCTCAGAAGTTATTACTATTATTCTAGTCATGCTTGGTAATCTATATAAGCTCTTGGATTCTATATATGGTTGTGTCTGACATTTCCACTTTTGCCTTTTAAAATCTGCTGTGAATGTACTTGTAAATATAAACCTTGTGTCTTCCAAATGGAAAGGGGGAAAACCCAATTAAGATTACATTGCATAAAAGTAAGTGTGCTGGAATTAGAGCTATGTGATATTAAACAGATTAATTTCCATGGGCTGTTGATGCAGTCATAAGCCTAAAATAATTTGGCAGAGCTAATCCAGACTAGCAAAAACAGACTTCTGAACTGGCACATAGCACAAAAGGTAGTTCTCCTTATACCCAAATTTAGATGTTGACTCATGCAGGCTGGGTTAAACATCTGAGGAACAAAGTGATATCATCCAAGGAGGCAGGATGACATCATTCTCCAAATGTTTCTCGTCTGTCTGGTTTTGGGGATTAGACCTTTCTAGTTCCTATTCATCATAATTTCCATTGGTTGCTTTTAAATACTACCCTCCTTGAGAGATGCAACATCAGCTCCTGCCTATCTTTAAATTTCATGTGTATTGTAAGTACTATTTTTTCTTGTCTGACATGGTATGTTGTTTCTACCCTACTCATTCTATTGAAAGTGGTCTCAAAGGAGCCACTAAAAATGGTCTAGTTGCTCAACCCAATAGCTTTCTTTTTTGTTTTTCTCTGAATCTGTATATGGTGGTTGACACTGTTGATGGATTCCTTTTCCTTGTCACTCTCTTTCTTTGCTTTCCTATGCTTGTATCAGGATTCCCTTAATTCCAAAAGTCAGTTGTTATGAGCCTCCTTCATATGTTTCTCTTCCACAAGCCACCACGAGATGTTCTCCAGAGTTACAATTCAAGCCCTTTTCCCTGTTCACACACTCTCCCCGCCAGCACATCACCCTGTTTCCCCACTCTTATGCACCTTCACCTATACTCAACCTGTTCGGGTCATTGAATCTGCCCCAACTAAGAACCTTCAATTTTCTCCATTATTTTCACAATAAAGCCCAGGCAATCTTAGAAGACCATTAAATGCTTTATAACTTAGTCTTAGCAAATCTTTTGAGCTTTATCCTGACTACTAAGGTTCTCTGCCCCTGCTCATGCTGTTTCTTTATCTCTCTCCATTCTGCCTTCTTTAAAAATCTTGGAAATCCTCCAAGATCTAATTCAAATGTCACTTCTGCAAAATCTTCCTTAGCACCTTCCTCCCTGCTCCCCTAGTTGAATTAGTGCCTTTATCATATTTCCCATATCATTTTTTTCTGTACGACTAGTGTAGCACTTCCCATGTTTTATTAGTGTCTGTTTTGAACTTGTTTGTTCCTTAAATACGGAATTCTTGAGAGAAATGACATTACCTTCTGTGTCTTATTATTATTATTATTATTATTATTTTTGAGACAGAGTCTCACTCCGTCACCAGGCACCAGGCTGGACTGCAATGGCGCGACCTCGGCTCACTGCA
>CAUYUD010175578.1:0-25089 GCA_963575295.1 Alouatta caraya | reverse complement strand
GCTGCCAGCGCACGTGGCGTAAGAGCCACCGAGCTGTGACACTCTGGAGCAATTCATCAACCCTGGCAGCAGGACGTTGATGCTGATGAAGCAGCCAGCGCGGGGGAGGAATGAAAGATGCTCCCGAGCCTTCACCTTGGCACCGTCTTCCCTCCAGACGCCGGGGCAGGGGAGCGTCTGCCTCCTCAGGTGACACGGATGCTGCTCCCTGGCTGAGAGATGAATTATAAACAGGTTGAAGACACGCCCTTTAGGGGCGATGCTCTTCCTCACCCCCACCCATAATGCAAAATTTAATATGAGGAGAGATGAACTCAAATCTCTCTTCACAGGAAGCAGGAAAGGAGCTTTTTAAATAACATTCATCTGGGAAGGAAACATTGCATCATATGGAGTTGCTTTAAAAGCCATGAGTAGGCCTGGCACAGTGGTTCATGCCTATAATCCCAGCACTTTGGGAGGCTGAGGCTGGCAGATCACCTGAAATCCAGAGTTCAAGGCCAGCCTGCCCAACATAGCAAAATCCCGTCTCTACCAAAAAGACAAAAATTAGCCAGGAGTGGTAATGCATGCCTGTAATCCCAGCTATTCTGGAGGCTGAGGCAAGCTTGAACCTGGCAGGCGGAGGTTGCAGTGAGCTGAGATCGTGCCACTGCACTCCAGCCTGGGTCACAGAACGAGATTGCAAATCAAAAACACACAATAATAATAAATAAATAAAACATGAAAACCATGAGCAATGCATCTAAGATAGAGAGAAACACTTGGCAACGGTCCTCTGACTCACTCAATGCCCAGGAACAGCCTCCGTCACTGTCATTTCCTGTGTTGTCGGGTTCACCAGCCAGGAGAAGACCTGGACAACGGGCACCAACTGCCTCACCCTTATTCCTTCAACCCCTGCACCCTCTGCAAAGAGCAAAAGCAACCCTTCAGATAGAACGCCGTGTGCTTATTCATTTACATAGTCATTCAACAATCATTTATTGGGCTTATATTATTAGCTGACAGGCCCTGGGAATATGCAGCAAGCAAAGTGCATGGACCCTCATGCAAATTAAGTCTTCATGCAACTTAATTCTTGTGTGATGTAGACAGAGATAAATGGGCAATGTAATAATAGTCTCCTTCCCAAATTAGGGTAAACACACATACATACACACTCACACACAGAAATAGAAACAGAGACACAGACAGGGACAGAAAGGAACTTAATTGACCTTATCCTGTTGGTTAAGTTAAAAGCAAAATCCCAGTTGGTCGGGAGCAGCTCAGCATCCACCAAGCCTGTCATCACAGATTCCTCAATCCCGCTAGTACCCAAAAGACTTATTTAAGGGCTTCTATCCTTTATCCTATAGAAGGAAAAGGAGACAGTTCAATGGGAAGGGATGTCTTTCACCTGGTAACAGCCCATTTCAGAAACAGCTTAAAAGGCAGACTCAGGCTGCAGAGGATGTGCAGATGGAAACTGAGACCCTGAGAATCAACCACTTCTTCCCCACCAGCAGGCTCCCCACTGGCCAGAGAGAGAAGGGAAGTGAGGTGAGAGATTTGCCGAACACTTCTCCATGGCAACACCAGTATATCAGCTGAAAAATCACTGACTAGTTTGGTAATATGCAGTATTCTTCCTGATTTTGATCATTACAGTGTGAGTAGGAAAAAATCATACTCTTGTGCTTAGAAAACACACTGAAGTATGTTTTTTGCAACTTACTACTAAATGGGTCAGAGTATACATACATAAACACACATACCTATATGGAGAAAGAAAGATAAAACAAGTGAGAAAAAATTGTTAATAATAAGTTTGAGTGATGTTTTTCAGAATTCTTTGTATTGCCCTTGAAACTTCTGTGTAAATTTGCAAGTGAATCAAAATTTAAAATTTAAGGAAAAAACAGAGGTCAATAATCTGGATTCTACAAATAATTATTTTTTCCAATTGAATTCTGCTATGTTGTGATTTTCACTTTTTTCTCTGAAGATACATAAACTGCTTAAAATATCAGGGACAAAACCTGAAGGGAAGGTGAATGAGTTTCTTAGGGACCTGCCAATCTTCTCTCCGTGCCTGGGCCCTCACACATGCGTGGTCCCCTCTGCCTGAAGTCCTCTTTGTTCATTCTTTTATATCTATATATTTTTTTTTTTAAATTGCATTTTAGGTTTTGGGGTACACGTGAAGACAATTGAGGAATTCCTAGCCTGAATCAAAGCTAACTCACCTCTTACATCTTTTTTTTGTTTTTTCTGAGATGGAGTTTTGCTCTTGTCACCCAGGCTGAAGTGCAAAGGCACAATATGGCTAACTGCAACTTCTGCCTCCCAGGTTCAAGCGATTCTCTGGCCTCGGCCTCTGTAGTAGCTGGGATTTCAGGTGCCCACCACCAAGGCCAGATAATTTTTGTATTTTTAGTAGAGATGGGGTTTCACCATGTTGGCCAGGCTGATCTCAAACTCCTGACTTCAGGTGATCTGCCCACTTCAGCCTCCCCAAGTACTGGGATTACAGGCGTGGGCCACCACACCTGCCCTGTTACTGTTACATCTTTCTTACAGTACCTTGGATGGTCCTACCATAGCTTAGCCCCATGTGTAATTATGTGTTTATTTTGTGAATATTTATTTAATGTCTGACTCTTACAGTGGACAAAAAGAACTAAGAGAGGAGGGACTGGTTCTGTCCAGGGACTGGACCTGTTTTGTAGCAGGCATTTGGTGTGCACTCAGGAAATATTTATGGAATGAGTGAGGAGAACGCACAGACTAAAGAAGAAAGGAGGTACAGAAAGAAAGAGGAAGGAAAGGAAAGAGGAAGGGACTAGGAACTGCCTACAGTCAAGAATTTTGAGAGACTGATATTTAAGGCTGTAGTCACCTCATCTTCTGCCAAGGCAGGAGTCTCAGAACTAGCTATGACTCTTCTTTTTCACCTCATGCCCATATCTGAGGGCAAGATTATCGACTCTCAGAGAAGGATTTTGTAGTGTCCAGCTGGAGGTGAAGAGTTCTTGTACTTGAGACTCTAGGCAAGCACGGAGGGCTCCCATTTCTTCCTCCCAGTGATAAGCCCAGCAACGCTGAGTTGGTTTGTAAGGAAGAGTTGTTACCCCATTGCCTACCCTTTGATCAGTATTGGATGTCTAATAAATATCTCAAACTGAACATATCAAAAGCTGAACTGCACGTGCGCACACACACACACACACGTTTGCCTTCTACATCCCAGTAAGTATCCCTCCACCTGTGAGTTGCTCAGGGCAGAAGTCTTAGAACCGTCTTTGACTCCTCTTTTTATCTTCATGCCCCACATCCAATATTTCAAAAACTCCTGCTGGACCTACCCGGATTGCTGCCAGCCTGCCCTGTGCCACCATCCATCTTCTCTGTTATCACTCTATCTCCTAACGGCTCTTTCTGTTTTGCACCTGCACTGCCTCCTGCATTCTGTTCTCCATCAGCAACCAGAGTAACCTAATTAAAGCATAAGTCACACTGAGCTCCTCCTCTGTTCAAAACCCTCCCACGGCTTCCATTCCACTTGTTGAGAGTCTAAGTATACACCAGTATTACGACGCTCTGTGGACTGTTCTTCACCCTGGGGTACCCTTGCTCACTCCTCTATGGCCACATTCGACTTCTCACTGCTCCATCAATGCACCTCTGGGCATTTGCACTGGCTGGAATCTCAACCAGGAGGAATCTCACATCAATATCCAGGCTTAGCCCTTCACTTCATTCAAGCTTCTTTCCAATGTTCTCTTTTCAGAGTGCCCAACACTGATCTAATTGAACCTGTTCATCCCCACTACTAGCAGGCTGCCTCCGTGTTTTTGCCTGGCTATATTAAATTTCTCTAGCACTTACCATTTTTAATTATATTGTCTGCCTTTCGCAACTAGATCGTCAATAGCATCAACACAGGAATTTGCATGTATTTTGTTCCAGTGCCCTATTCTAGGCAGCTAGAATTGTGCTTCGTACATAGTAGGTGGTTAGTAAGTATTTGCTTAATGGATTAATCAAGATCAGTATGGAATTGCCTCTCCAGTCACCTATTAATGTTCTCTTTGCCACAGAGCCACACTCAAAGAAAGATGTGAATAGTTAGCTTCATTACCCAAAACTTATTTCTTGGAAAATCAAGGTGAAGAGCATCTGGAAATTTCTACTTCTAGAATCAGATGCCATGCTGAGAATCAAAGGTCATCCACTATTTCTAAAAGTTATCTTTTTCTCTAACATCTCTTTTTTATCTTCTTATTTTAGAGATTCCATATCTTCTTTTATTTCACTAATTGTGTATATATTTTTATTGTCCTCTCCCTGTATCCTCTGTTTCCTCCAAATTCCTTTTCTCTATTGGTTGAGTATAGCCTCTACATTTTCTTGTAGGTGTTCCTGAACACTCAGGTAATTCTTGAAGGTCTCTTTATGTTAGGGGTAAGACACCATAAAGCTGTTCAGAAATTCTGTAAATGTGAGTGGGGATTTTGCTACAGGGAGAAAATATTTGAAAACCATATATCTGACATGAAACTTACATCCAGAATATATAAAGCACTCTTACAACTCAACAATCAAAATACACATAACCCAACCAAAAAACAGGCAAAAAATAATAATAGATATTTCTCTTACAAAGAGACTAAACTATGTATTCAACATTATAATCCTTAGGGAAATGCCAATCAAAACCACAATGAGACATCATTTCAAGCCCACTGGGATGACTAGACCCAAAAGTTAGAACACTATACCGTGTTGATACGGGTTGGATGTGTGTCCCCACAAAATCTCACTTTGGAATGTGACCCCAGTGTTACAGGTGGAGCCCAGTGGGAGGTGATTGGATCAAGGGTGTGGGTCCCTCATGAATGGCTTAGCACCATCCCATTGGTGGTGAATGAGTTAATTCACAGTTAATTCACACGATATCTGGTTGTTCAAAAGAATATGGGGCCATCCTCCTCTCTATCTTGCTTCTGCTCTCGCCATGTGATGCACCTGCTCTCCCTTCGCCTTCCATCATGATTGTAAGCTTCCTGAGGCTCTCACCAGAAGCCAAGCAGATGTTGGTGCCATGCTTGTGCAGCCTGCAGAGCTGTGAGCCAGTTAGACCTCTTTCCTTCATAAAATACCCAGCCTCAGTTACTCCTTTATAGCAATGCCAGAATGGCCTAATGCACATGAATTGGTGAAGATATTTTAAAAAACTAGAAAATTGTTGGTAGAAATGTAAATTGCACAGTCCCTTTGGAAAACATTTTAGCAATTCCTCAGAAAGTTAAACATAAAGTTACCATATGATCCAGAACTTCCGCTTCTAAATATCTTCCCAATAGAATTGAAAACAAATGTTCACACAGAGATAGGAACACAAATGCCCACATTGGCATTGTTCGTAATACCAAGAATTCAAACCAAATATCTCTCAACTGACGTATTGATAAACAAAATGTGCTTATCTATGCCATGAAATATTATTGTGCCATAAAAACAAAGGAAGCACTGATACATTAACTAACATAGATGAATCTTGCAAACATCACACAAAGTGAAAGAAGTCAGACACAAAAGGTCATATATCATATGATTCCATTTATATGAAATATCTGTAATGTCAAAATCCATAAAGACAGACTGATGGTTTCCAGGGGCCAGGGGTTGAGGGAATGGGAAGTGACTGCTAATGGGGTAATGAAAATTTCAGAATCAGATAGTGGTGATGGCTGCACAATTCTGTGAATGTATGAAAAACAGCTGAATTGTGTACTCTTAAAGGATAAATTTTATGTTATGTGAATTATAGCTCAATAAAGCCACATTACAAAAACACTTAAAAGCATGTCTAATAGATATTTTTGTGTCTACCATCATTTTTCTTAAAAGTCGTGACAACTCCTCTGTTGTGAGTTTCTGAGTGACTGCATATTTTGCCCACAGAGATTAGAGGAACCCTAAGGCCCGTGGCATTCTGCAGTAGGAAGAACTTACTACTTCTCCATGGTTTCCCACAGCAACTCCAGGCCCACAAATTGGAAAAAATGATGCTCCACAAACCTTCTGCTTTATTTTACCTTTTGTTAAACTTAAACCAGAGATGCAATTCATTAACCTGTGCCATGAAATGATGTTGATATTAGAACATTTATTTTATAAATAGAAGTACACACCCCATCTCTGAGCACAGCGCTTCATGCCTGTAATCCCAGCACTTTGGGAGGCCCAGGCAGGAGAATTGCTTGAGGCCAGGAGTTTCAGACCAGCCTGGCAACAGAGCAAGACCTCCTCTGTACAAAAAATAAAAAATTAGTACAGTGAGGTGGCATACCCCTGTAATCCCAGCAACTCAGGAGGCTTGGGTGAGAGGAGCACCTGAGCTCAGGAGTTTGAGGCTGCAATGAGCTATGATGGCACACTGCAGTCCAGCCTGGGCAGCAGAGTGAGACCCTGTCTCCAAAAAAAAAGAAAAAGAAAATAAATGTATTCCCCTTGATCCTAATTCTGAAGGATCTTCCACCTCCAGTTGCAAGAGGTGGCATGTGTGCTGATGTTCATGACAAATGGTTGTTACAGGGTGCATCTCAAGTCTTTGTCATTGTCATCCTCTCACGAAAAAGAAATCCCCCACAGTCTGTCAGGACAGGAAGCTGCTCTGACATACATCCCAATCAAAATGATAAATCCTCTTGCAAAGATTTCAACCCTGAGCCAGGGATTCTCAGCTCCAGCTACACACTCCAATCACCCAAGAAGCTTTTTAATAATACCACCAATTGGGCCTCATCTCAGAGCAATTGAATCTGAATCTTTAGGGATGAATCCTGGGCATGATTACGTTTTAAGCCTCCTAAGACTATTTATTCCATTGTGCAACCGGGGTTGAGATACGCTAATTGGACCAAAAGCAAAATCAACACAAAACATATTTGGTCATTATGTGGGTCCAGTTCATAAGGGGGATGCATATATTAAGGTTTTATTATTTTGTTTGTTAATGTCAGCAGTACTCACTTATGTCATTCTCATGAATGCAGATTAGAAAGTGAGGCTACTCCTAAGGGTCTCTTTAGCCTTCATCACCTCCAAGAGGTACAGAGAAGAAGGAAGACAAGGAACAAGACTACCTGACTTAGTAGCACAAGGCTCCTCTTTCTCTGTGTCATCTCTGTGTGCGCCACCTTCTGCAAGGACACTTTACACAGCAAGCCCAGCAAGGGCAAGTGTAAAATGTCATTTTGGTTTGGCCGACATGCGTTCTTCAGGCTCAACCTAAAGATCCTTCACTGTATCCCACACAGCAAAGCAAATCGTACAACCGGGATATGATCAGCCCAGCTTGGCCACCTATTGCCAGAGGCTTTGGCTGTGGTGGGAGGAGACACTCGTGTTGCATTTATCCTGATAACCATGTCCCCTAGCTCTCAAGAGCAGCCTTATCCCCCTGCAGAAGGCTCCCTGCCATAGCATAGAGCTGTCCAAGTAACTCTTCCCCCAAATCTGGTTTCTTTGTTCAACGGCATTGTCAAAAATCCCCCACCACTAACTTTATTCCTAAGGACTTTCTTGATCTACTGGATTTAGGCTGGAGTTTCCAAATTTTTTTTATTTAACTCATGCCTTCTTTATAGTCTATTCTGCCTCTGCCACGCTTCCTCCTTTTCAGTTTTTGTTTGTTTGTTTGTTTGTTTGTTGTTTTTGAGATGGAGTCTCGCACTGTGGCCCAGGCTGTAGTGCAGTGGCGCCATCTCGGCTCCCTGCAGTCTCCGCCTCCTGAGTTCAAGCAATTCTCCTGCCTCAGCCTCCCGAGTAGCTGGGACTACAGGCGTGCGCCACCATGCCCAGCTAATTTTTTTGTATTTTTATTAGAGATGAAGTTTCACCACGTTGGCCCAGATGGTCTTGAACTCCTGACCTCGTGATCTGTCGACCTCGGTCTCCCAGAGTGCTGGGATTACAGGTATGAGCCACCGCACCCGGCCTTTTCTACCCTTTCCATCGAAAACTATTGCTGCATTCTTCCTTTGCGCACCAAGTGTGTTCTGAGTCCTGCCCTCTCCAGATGGCATTACAGAAACAAAGGTTTTATTTTACTGTATTAGAGATTTTTGTTGAGAGCAGATTTTAGAGGCTCTTGCCACGCATAAAAACATAACTACGTGAGATGATGGATATGTTAATTTGCTTGACTACAGTAACCATTTCACCACGGATGAATATATCAAAACATCATATTGTGCACCAGAAAGATGTACAATAAAAATAATAATAAAAATAAACTCTGGGCAGATTATTTTGGGTCTTGATATTTCCTCAACATACTAGCATATTTTCTTTCTTTTTTTTTTTCCAAACAGCCTTCATTAAGGGAGTCAAACTTGCTTTATTTTCATCAAATTGTAAAATTTTATTTCACAGATTTATCTTGTTAATTTCTGAAATTACAAAGCATAAAGATGTAAGATGAAACTAATTCTATGAAGACAGTGCCTGGCATACAATAGTCAGCACATTCTTAATGATTTCTCTTAAATGATTGTATTGATTCTCTTTATATTTAGCTATTTGCTACTTATTTGGGATGAAGATTATCAATATATTATGAAATTTATTGTTAAGTGTCTATAAATGCATAAATATTTAAATAAAAGAAACAAGACTCACACAATTTATCTTTTTTTCCATTATGGAACACAAACACAATAATGCTACTCTCAGTTGATTTGTGTTATCAGCATATTAAGTAGAGCTGTTCATGGAAATATAATCCAATTTATACATGAAAATTGATTGTATCAATGAAAAAAAAATACTTCAGGACATAAACTCTAACATTTAGGCTAAAAACAACACCAGATTTTTTTGTTAAATGTATTTATTTTTTAAAACATTTTTAAGCCGGGCGTGGTGGCTCACATCTATAATCCCACCACTTTGAGAGGCTGAGGGGCAGATCACTTGAGCCCAGATGTTCAAGACCAGCCTGGGTAACACAGAGAGACCCTGTCTCTGCAAATATATATATGTATTTACATATATATGTGTGTGTGTGTGTGTGTGTGTGTGTATGTATACATATATATATGTATGTATTATATATATATTTATATTTTATATATATATTAAAAATATATATATTTATAATACATATATACATATATATACACACACATATATATATGTATACATATGTATATACATATATATATACAAAAATTAGCCAGGCATGGTGCACTGGCTGTGCAGGCAAGTTCCTGTAGTCCAAGCTACTCAGGAGGCTGAGGTAGGGAGTATGCTTGAGCCCTGGAGGTGGGGTTTGCAGTGAGCTGAGATGGTGCCACTGCACTGCAGCCTGGGCAATCAAGTGAGACCCTGTCTCAGAAAAAAAGAAAAAAAAAACTTAATAGTGAATAGCTAAGACATAGATGACTCTTCTTCTGAGACCTTGATCTGCCCCATCCCCTTGTCAATCACTGAGTCTCAGAGTCCCCTGGAGGAATGAGCATCATAACTAGTGTCCCTGAGCACTCAATAGGTGCTCAACTGTGCTGTGTATATATCACCTCATTTAATCTCCACCACAACCCTAGGATGTGGGATGCGGGATGTGGTTAGTGCACCCATCTCATGCGTAAGGTAATGGATGCCCAGAGAAGGTATGTAACTGGCCTGAGACCACCCAGCCAGTGCAGGATGGGCTGGAATTTGGTATTGGAGTCTGCACTCTTATGATCCAACTACACGATATCCCTCAAGGTGAGTATAGCACAAACTCAGATCTTTTCCAGTGGACTAAAAGCTTCTTGGGGGCAGAGGCGATGTTATTCATCTGTGTCTCCTCCGTCCTGGAAATAAAGCCTAAATGTATTTAGTGCTCAGCAAACATTTATTGAATTAACAAACCAAGAGTTATTTTATAATTAAGTCGTGACTGGCTAGCATGCCCTCAGAGAAAGCAGAATCAGAAAATGGGCTCAGTTGGCGAGACCACAGGCTCAGAAGAAGCAGAGTAACATACATTGGATGGTGGTCATTTTCAGAGAATGAATCACTTTGGGAATACGGTCTAGAGAGAATTTCACAGGATTCTCTCCATTGTTGCTCACAAAATACCAAGTTGACCTAAGGAGTTTCCAATTACGTTGACTCCCCATGGTTATGTGGGTCAGTCTTTTCCTTCTTGCACATAGGAATTTGAAGGTTATTTTATTTTACTTATCACTAAATTTAGATTTGTAACCTACGAACCATGGTTATGAATATTACACATACCATAAATTCCTCAAGTCAAAATTAGTTTAATTTTACCCTAAGCATATAATGTGTAAACCACAACATGTGGATGTATGAGTGTGTGTGTATGTGTGTAATAACAGGTCTGTATTTTCTAATTATACAAGATATGGCCAAGCTAACGTGTACAATATGAACAATAATATCTCAAGACCCCAATATGACTGTGCGTTGGTCACACTAATTTAACAGTCACATGACAATTACCATATGTTCCTTTTGCCTCTGCTAGTCATTATGGTTCAACATTTGTCCTTCAAATCATTCAGCAGCAGTCACTGCCATGCCTTCCTTCAGTACACATTCTCCATTCTCACAAAGATGAGCCATTCAGCTGCTTCATGTGAGAAGCCAGCAGTGGAGTGGGGCTGACCTGCCCTGCTGCTGTCCACTGCACTCAATGGCCAAGACAACCACGGCTCCTGCAAAGCACTTCTGCTGTCACCAGATGTGGGTGAAGGACGCTTGATGGAGTAAGGCTAGGATGAAGGAAACAGCTCGTCCCACAAACTCAGGTATCTGGGGTTCCAGCTGGAAAAGGAAAGGGCAGCGACATGCTCTTGCTGTCTTTTGCATTTAGTATGGGCACTCCAATGGGATGTAAGAGCTTGAGTGGCTTTACAGACGAATTTGGCTTCCGTGAACAAATACATTCAATTACTATCCTGCTTTGGGTATTGATGATTTCATGCATCCTGTGGCTGATTGTGTGAGCAGCCACTGCACTAAATGAAGGTCTCTTGCTATTATGCCAAGGAGTTTTTTTAAAACAACGTTGCAGGACCAAGAAAAGCAAAATTAAATCTCTTCTTCCTTTAAATTTGCACGTTCATGGTATATTGCCCCTTCGCATCACCTTCTCTCTCTACATATAAGGGTATTGCTTTAAATGTGTTACAGAAAGAAAGAGACAGAGGGAGTTTTCTATAACTGAATTTTATTTCAATAATGAGGCCATAAATGGCTGAAACAATCTCAGCTCTTGCTGCAATTGACTAAATCTGGATGGTTTCTACTTGAGCCCATAATGAAAAGCAATTTATGGCAAATCAGTACTAATGGCCAGTTAACTGTTTCTGAGTTTGAACTAAAATTGAGATATAGTAGCATGTTTACACACTTCAAGTATGTCAATATTGAAAACTAAATAACAAAGAGAGGTCAAAATTCCTTTGGCTTCTCTCAAATAATGGGTGACTGGAGTCCTGTGATGCAAATAAATCCTCACCCCTCAGAGGACTACGTGCTTCAAGAATAAAAAAATAATAGCACCAAATGTGGTGAATATGTCTCATTTATTTGTTTCTTCTTGTGGTTTCCCAGCACCAGCTTCTCTTTCCTAACAACACTCTATTTAAATTGGAATTACCTCGTCCATGTTAGACACGATCTGTTCTGGTGGTTACTTCCACCAAGGTAGGCCAACTAGGCATCCCTTTTTAGACAGATTAATTCCGGGGACACACACTCCCCACCTCCCTTATCTCTATTCAATAAATCACCTTGTGCTTACCTTAACCCAAGTTTATTTCATTTTGCTTGCAAAGACAGAATTCTAGCTCATATATCTCTATATACTTAAAATATTCTTGATTACTAATGTATCTACAGAGTAGCAATTAAGTGCCCAGAGTTTAGCTGAGCATTCTGAAAGATCAGTACAATCCCTGTCCCCAAAACCTCCAGAAATCCCCCAATAGCCCGCGGTTATGGACTGGGAAGATTTCCATAAAGAAAAAAAGAGGGAGGGAGAAATTTCTACAATGTGGAAAATGTTGGATATGTCTTTACACTTTGAAACAAAGAATCATGTTTGCATTATAAACACATACACTGAGAGAGAGAGAGAAAGACTTTAATAAAGGCACAGAAAGCTCTAAGCATTGGAGCTTTGGATCTGCATTGATCTGACTTCTAACAATTCCATGATTTCTAGCATTGAACACCTAGGCTGGTAAGGATACATATTAATACTTGGTAATAGGTGTGGCCACCTGTTCGTCAAATACACTTTCACCGTGCACTTGCTGGAAGGCAACTAAGGCTTGTCCCACAACTACATTCCCTAGTATCCCATTTCCCAGAATCTAGATGGGATCATGTGACTAAATTCCACCCAGGAAATATGAACAGAAGCAGTGTGTATTAATGTGTCTTAAGATGCAGCTGGGTTTTCTCTACTTGGTTTTTCCTTTTCCTTTGTTGCCATCTTGGTACAGGTTACCACATCCACTTTGGAAGCCATGTGTTGAAGTTGGCAGTCATGTATAGAACTAATCACTGCTCAAAAGTGATTCATCTAATGACTCAGAGCAACCATCCAGAGGATTCTAGCAGTAAGAAATAAACATCTATTGTGTTTGAGCCATTCTGCATTTTTAGATTTGTCCTAGCAACCAGTGTTATCCTAAACAGCACACTCAGATACACACACAATAGAAATTTCTATATTTTACATTACTGCTTTGTTTTAGACAATTTTACGCAGTGAACAAGCATTTGCTGAAATCCTATCATTTGATAAGTATTCTGTTAGGATTTGCAAATAAAATGCAAACCTGGTCTGTCGAGTTTCCAACATCCTAGAATACATAGCTTAAAATATATAATCGAGTAATAATATGGCTTTCCATTTATGTAACACATTAACATATAAAGTCATTTTCACAACTACTAACTCATGTGATTCTCACATTTCTTTAGTGTAGGCAAAGCAGAGATCGTTAACTTCATTTCCAAGTATAAATCCAGACTCTCAACAACTTTCCTATGGTCAAACATCTAGCAAGGCTACGTCTAAACGAAAGTCCAGAGCAGTGGTTCTCAACTGGAGGTGATTTTGCTCTCCACCTTCCCCAGTGGCAGTGCCTAGAGACATTTACTGTTGATGGTCACACTTGGGCATGGGTACTGCTGGCAGTTGGTGGGCAGAGTCCTGGAATGCTGAGCAGCACCTTACCGTCCTACCATGCACAGGTGCATAGGACAGTTTCTTTCTTTCTTTCTCTCTCTTTCTTTCTTCCTTCCTTCCTTTCTTTCTTTCTTTCTTTTTCTTTCCTGCTTTTCTTCCTTTCTTTCTTCCTTCCTTCCTTTCTCTTTCTTTCTTACTCTTTCTTTCTTTCTTCTTTCTTTTATTTGAGACTGAGTCTTGCATTGTCGCCCATGCTGGAGTGCAATGGTGCCATTTCGGCTCACTGCAACATCTGCCTCCTGGGTTCAAGCAATTCTCCTACCTCAGCCTCCTGAGTAGCTGAGATTACAGGCACCTGCCACCACTCTCGGCTAATTTTTCGTATTTTAAACAGAGACGGGGTTTCACTGTGTTGGCCAGGCTGGTCTCAAACTCCTGACCTCATGATCCACCCGCCTCGGCCTCCCAAAGTGTTGGGATTACAGGCGTGAGCCACCATGCCCTGCCACAGGACACCTTCTACAACACAAAATTATAAAGCCTAAAATGCCAATAATACTGAGATTGAAAACCATTGGCTGAGAGCTTCTGTTTCCTAATCTTAGGTATATCACAGGAGAACTTCAAACCTCTCAACAACAACCCAGGAAATTAGAAGACTCTAGAGAAATACCTTCAAAATTCTAAAGAAGAAAAACACTTTTAACCTAGAATTCTATACCTAGACAAATTAAAGTATGACAGGAAAACAAAGACATTCGCATATATTCTAGGTTTTTTGGAAAGCCAGTAATGACATAAACACAAAGATTAGGAAATGAGTCAAGAAGAAGGAAGACTAACACATAGAAGTAGCAGATAGAATCCTTGGGACGTTGCTAAAGGAAACCAAAGACAGGAGCTGCTCACTAGGTGTGGACAGCAACTTGCCCATGCTGGAGCAGACTAGAAGACTCTAGGACAGATGAAAATCAAAAAATAAAATAGATGGACATATATCGGTAGGCTGTTTAGACGACTGGTGGAGAGTATGGGGTTGTTAATGATGAGTTTCTTAAAAACATAAAATAAAATAAAGTACCAGGACAATCACTGATACAGTTTGAATATGTGTCCCCGCCCATTATGTTGAAATGTAATACCCAGTGCTGGAGGTGTGTCCTGGTGGGAGGGGTTGGAATCTTGGGAGCGGATCCCTGGAATCCCTCGTGAATGACTTGGGCCATCCCCTTGCTGGTAAGTGAGCTCTGGCTCTGAGTTTGCAGGAGATCTGGTCATTTAAAAATGTGTGGCACTTCCCCTCCTACTCTCTGTCTTGCTCCTGCTTCCACCTTGTGATGTGCCTGCTCCCCTCTTGCCTTCCACCATGCTTGAACACTTCCTGAGGTCTCCACAGAGGGAAATGTTGCTATGTTTCCTGTGTACCCTATAGAATCATGAGCCAATTAAAGCTCTTTTTTAATAAATTACCCACTCTCAGGTATTTCTTCAGAGCAATGCAGAAAGGGCCTAACACAATTACTAACTCCAGGTAAAACAAAAAATAACATAAAAAGGAAAGTAATCTAGTAATCCACATGGTTTGCATGTGATCTGTGTTTCACCATCCTAAATATGTAAAAATTATATGACCTAATCTAGAAAATAATATAACTCATAGGTGATGGGGCGCAAAAGATGAATGTATTTCAGTATATCAAAAAGAGAATTAGAGCTGCCTTGAAACTAAATTCTTATGCTCAATAGCAGGAAGTCAAGAAGAGCAAAAACTGGAAAATAACACTTAATAACAATATATCACCAGATTTATATGTCAAAGTGCCACAAAAATTATCAAAACAGTTTAAAGTGGTTACCTGTAGCTTAGGGGAAATAGGCAAATAGTAGGAGACTGTTTTGGTATGGTTTGGTTTTGATTTTTAACAAGTCTGGTTGAAATATTTAAATCTTTAAATTATGTAATGCATAATTTTGATTTATTAAAAATGCAATAAATTTTTGTAAGTTTTCTCTGTAGCTTTTCCCCCAAATGTTCAATTTCTTCACTTAAAAGATGACACTATCTCATAACCCATTGGAACTTTCGAGTTCCTCTTCAAATGGTCTGACATTTTGTAGTTCATTTCTATGCATGCATTTACCACTCACTGTATAACTGATTCAAAGATAGGTCTTGTACTTTACGGAAGTATAAATCATAGTCTATACTTAAAGAATCCACAAGCTCACTGGAGAAAGAAATTGGGAAGACATAAAAGAGTAAAGTGACTTTGAGTATTTCATAAATTCTTACGTGACATTTTTTCAGTTTCATATCACTTAATTTAGAAACCACCTTACCATCGATTGTGTCTTACAATATATGAGGTTTGCTTCTTAGTGCTATATAAAATAACAACTTTTAATCCACATAGTTTTGGGATTGTCTGTTTGTGTAATATGTAACTAAAGATTAAGTTATTCAAAACAGACTGTAATTGTTGTGTGAGTGCAAAGATGGAGCATGCAGGGAAAACTCTTTAGAGGAGGCAGGACTTGAGCATCGTGTTTAGATACAGAGAATTAAGGTGTTGCCTCCCACCTGTCTCTCAAATTTGCCCACTTGCTTCACACCCAGGGCTTCTGCCTTCCTGCAAGCCACAGTTTTCACACCCCCAGATCACCAGTACCATCTGGGCTGGCCCCTTCATCTGGCTCCCCCAAGCTTTTCTCCCTGCAGTCCCAGGGATCTTCCTGAAATGTAAATCTAATTACCCCACTTCCTCCTGGAGATGTTCCAAGGGCTCCCCACATGCCTGGTGGGTAACAACATGTGTCCCCATTTGGTGGCTGTCAGCCCTTCAGCCCCATCCCTTTTACCTTTCGCACATTATAGGACCATTCAGTCCCCCAAATGCATCATGCTTTCCCACTGCAAAGCCTTTTCTGGGGTACCATGTTTGCCTGGATGTTCCCTAACCTCCATTGGTGTTTGGCTGGCTCCTCCTTAACTCTACGTTTCCTCTTTAAAGATTTAATTTGCTCAGTCCTCTCAAGTATGGATTCAACGTCTCTCCTTTGGCTTCCCGTGGTATCTTGTGTCCCCACTGGAGCCCTGTGCCATAAATAGCTGCTATATTGAACCATCAGGATGCAAGGCAAATAATCTAGAAACAATTCTGGTTTTATCTCTTCTTTCCCTTTCTACCACTTAGAGGGATGACCCTTTGTCTTCCCCTGGGTATAAATAGGAGGGAGGGTTTACAGCTCACATATTCTGACACAGAGAGGTTGTTATCCAACAATGTGTCAATCCTCTTCCAACATGCAGAGCTGTCACAGGGAAGCAGCTGTCCAGCTGGGATAACATTTACCACCATGGCATTTAGATGGGGGGTGTGTGGCTATTTTTCACCAATAGGGTGTGAGCAGTGATGATGTACTACAGGTGCCCGCCACCATGCCCAGCTAATTTTTTGTATTTTAGTAGAGAAGGGGTTTCACCATGTTGCCCAGGGTTGTCTTGAACTCCTGAGCTCAGGCAATCTGCCTGCCTTGGCCTGCCAAAGTGCTGGGGTGTGCACCACTGCGCCCAGCCAGAAGATGTTAAAATTTGACCCTTTTTCTTATACATACTTCCATGGGTTCTCCCAAGACCCTCCTCTGAAGAAGATACTGTATCTGCTGAATCTACCCAAGCAAAACTTCCTTGGTACAGACAAGTCCCATCTTTCCACTAGATGTTTCTGAGTCCTCAGGACCCCTGAGCTTCTGTTCCAGGCAGAATAGCACAGCCCTTTTCAGTCTGGGGTTCCTGGCTCCAGCCCATTGCCTTCTTTTAAAATATCCCCAGACCAATATTCCGACTGTTGACTGTGTTGTAATATGTCTCCAAGATTCATAACACTTAGATCTACCCTTTGAGGGCAGCAGAGAATTTTTCCTCCTCTCTCCATCTCTGCTGCTATAGGCTCTTTCTATTGTTGTTCTTTAACTATTGTGTTAAAGTGTTGTTGTTCATTAACTATTGTCAACTCTGAATGCAATTTAACAACACAACTATGCAATTACCCAAACAGAAAAATTGTGTTTCTCAGCAACAAATTGGGAAATTAAACTTACCAGCTCAACCAAAGCTAAAAATTGCCCACATACTTCTAACTTTCTTTTTCCTTTAGCACTGTGCAACCTATCAGAAACATTACTCTGACAGGTGAGTTAGTTGTTTTGCTGTTTTCTTATTTTTGACATATGTCTTTGGCAGATAAGCAGTTCACTTACCTAGTTACAGATGTTTTCACATTCAATAACTTATTTCTCCCATTTAAATGGAGCTTCATCATCTTTAAAGTTAAAACAAATTTCTAAATATAGAGAGAAATCATTAATAATTTAGCATACAACTCAGATTTTGCACTGATTTTCTGATTTTAAAAGCAAAACACACTATGTCTCATACAGGAACATGAACTTCTGTTCCAAACCCACTATTTTTCCATAGAGTGTCTTGGTTGGCTCTGTGTCCCCACCCAAATATCATATTGAATTGAAATCCCCAGGCGTCAGGGGAGGGATCTGGTGGGAGGTGATAGATCATGAGATTTGATGATTTAAAAGTGTGAAATTTCCCCCTTCTCTCTCTTTTGCCACTATGTAAAATGTGCCTTACTTCCCCTTTACGTTCTGCGATGATTGTAAGTTTCCTGAGGCCTCTTCAGCCATGCAGAACTGTGAGTCAAATAAACGTATTTTCTTTATAAATTACCCAGTCTCAGGGTAATTCCACCATTTTAAAATTATAAAATGCAGCATAATAGTAGCCACAGTATGGGAAAATGATTGGATGAAGAGAGGAGTTTTCAGTATTAACGCATTTTTAAGTCTCCTGTGTTCTGGTGGACCATGGTTTGGAAGGACATCTCATAGCTCCACCAATTTCCTAACAGTAGAAATCATCGCACAAATATCTAGAAACCAGGGATAACAATTGTATAAAATAAATTATAATGCAAGTTGATTAACTTTTGAAAAATTAAAGATTGCCAGTTGTCCTAGGCTATCTTTAATTCATGGTATAAAAATTGTTCTCTAGTTGTTTAAGACAAGAGACATTCTTTGATGTTAGGTATTCATCATCATAATACAACAAATATAATAATGCATTAACCATATTTTGTTCACTGCCGTGTATGTGCTGATGTATACTTGGGATGGAGACAGGCAGTTGCCCTCAAGCCCCTCCTCTTCTCTCAGTGAGCAATAGAACACCCACTTTTCACCAGCTTCTCAGGATCAAGGCCACACTTTCCAGCACCCATTTCAGAAAGATGTAGCTTGGTTACTGTGCTCAGGACAATGAAATGATGGGGCTTTTCCAAAGCATGACTCTGTTTCGCCTTATCCCCTTCCTACTGGTTGTACTGGGATGTGTTGAACCACCTGGAACCAAGTGGATAACATCCCAGGAATGGCCAAGTAACAAAAGAGAAAGAGTCTGGGTTCCTAGTGGCTCTGGATTAATGAGGCCACTTAATTGAAGATTAATGGCAGCTGTCATACTAACTCAGTTTACCTGACAATAAACAAGTGTCCTAATTAATATAATGAGTAATAGTGAAGAAAAAAAAATGATACTCTTCAGATCTCAAGGAGCTTAAAGTGTAATCATAACAGCTGCTTTTTAGTAAACCAATTTATGTGCTGGTCCCTCTGTCCTAGTAATTCTCAGCATGATTCCATTCAATGCTTACCACAGTCCAGTGAGGCAGGCCTATTACTCTCATTTTTCAGAAGAGGAAACTGAGGCTTGGAGATGATCAATTATTTTCTTCAAGTCACGTGATAATAGTAAGTAGTGACCACAGCCCAAATCCAAGTTCCTGCACTCCAAAGTCCATGCTCTTATATAATACACCTCCCCTATGTAAACACTGCAGCAAGTTGATCTCTCACAGGCCGGCTCTAATTGGTCCCCTAGAGAAGTGCATTGGAAAGAATTCATGGTCACAAATGAAAGCAGGCAGGCAGGGCAGGAAGCATGTGATAATTGACTAGACCAGCTGTATTCATTTCCTGGGGCTACCATAAAAAGCACCAGAAACAACAGAAATGTGTGTCTCACACTTCTGGAGTTTAGGAGTCTGATATTATGTCACAGGCAGGGCCATGTTCCCTCTGAAGTTTCCAGGGAAGGTGTCTGTCCCAGGCATATCTCCCAGCCCTTGGTACTCCTTAGTTTGCGGGATCATAATTCCAGACTTCAACTGGCATTCTCCCTGTGTGCATGCCTGTCCCTGTGTCCAAATTTCCTTTGTGATAAAAACCAGTCATATTTGATTAGAGGTCCACCATACTCCAATATGACCCCATCTTAACTAACTACATTTGCAACAACCCTATTTTCAGTTAAGGGGTACTAGGTGTTAAGACTTCAGGGGTGGGAGATCTACACTCAGGGCAGGCATTTGTCTTCTCTTGGATACTGACTTCCTTTAAACAAAAAAGAAAAAAAGAGAAAAGAAAATTAGAGAAGACTGTCCCTGGGGATAGATTAGCACTTTCACATTTGTTTTATAAAATGTCCTCACATACTCATTTCTTAATGAATGCTTAATGTTTCCAGGGACTCAAATAAACAAAAATTGATTATCTATTTCCACAGTAGATGAAGAACATATTAATAATCCCTTGCAAAAACAATTGAGGTTAGAAGTTAGTGAAGACGAATCACACAGAAGGCTGAGGGTCACATTAGTACTGAAACTCAGATTTTCCAACCAGAACTCTTGATATGGTAGAGCCTTGGGGACATACTAGATTTCAGAAGCAGGGAAGGTAACATTTCTGGAAAAGCTAATATCTCCTTCTCACTAGCAAAAGGTCTGGTTTAGAAGATGATTCGTGCCTCCTTCACTGCACAAGAGAGACTTAAATTCCTGATGGGGAAGCAGGGATTTCAAGGTCAAATAATGTCACCAGCAGTGAAGCTCCTTCCCCTCTCCCATGCATCCTCACAGTGCATCCTACACAGACAGCATTGTCATAGCATCTCTCTTGTAATTGAAGATATTAAGTCCCAGAGAGTTGGCCACATCTTGTCTAAGGTCCAGGTGACAGAAATAAGAGTAGAGAGCCACAAACGTCCTTGTTCTTGCTTTGCCCAAGGACACATGGTTGGTTTCACCTCTCCCTACCGTGAAGAGGGAACTTGACTCATATGTGAAAGTGACGCTGTGACCCACGTGTGTTTGCTTCTGATTCAAATGAGAGGAAAAATGTTAGTTCTTTTCATTTTCAGGTGGGAAGCTTACCACACACACACACACACACACACACACACACACACACACACAGGGTTATTACCACCTTGAGAGCATCATCTCTTGTCTTGACAGCAAGAACTTTTTTGTTTTCTGGAATCTGAGCTAAAGAAAATGTTTCCAAATCATGAGGAAGACGGAAGTGTCTAAAATGACCAAGGTCTGCAGCTTCACAGGCTATAAGCCCTGGTACGTTTATTACGATGGATGAGACAAAATTTCATATAAATAGACCTTCGTACCTATTCTGTTGCCTGTTGGTGATAAGCTAAGATGTTGATTTCCGGGAAGCAAAATAGATAATAATAACAATAGTAATACATCAGGAACTTCTGTTAGAATTTGTTCATTCAGACTGACAGACGTTCCTCCTATAATTCTGTATTTAAAGAGACAGAAAAAGAGGTAAAGCAGGTCTCTTAGAGTCATGCTCCTGAGACCTCGGATGGTAATGGACATCTTCCTGAGCTTGTCCTTTGTAAAATGAAGTTTGTAACCATTTCTAGTTCAGTAATGAACGTCTATCTACAGGACAAGGAAATGGCCAAAATAATGAACAGAATAGACACCATCAAGAACATTACTAATCTCGGGGGAAAGAGGTCCGCTATTTGACACTGGGTCTTTAACTCTTGGACTTAAAGCAAAGCAAAGATAATTTCCACAAATCGTTTTTAACGCTTAAAAACAGGCTACACGCTGGACACAAGGAGGGGAGCATCACACACTGGGGTCTGTCGGGGGGGAGAAAGGGAGGAACAGTGGGGGGTGGGGAGTTGGGGAGAGATAGCATGGGGAGAAATGCCAGATATAGGAGGAGGAAGGCAGCAAATCACACTGCCATGTGTGTACCTGTGCAACAACCTTGCATGTTCTTCACATGTACCTCAAAACCTAAAATGCAATAAAAAATATTTTTAAAAAAAGCCTACACCAACCTGAATGCCAATAAACCCACATTTCATGTAAATTAAACAGTTCATGGCATCATTTAATCCCTCTAATTTCATGTGCAGATTCATTCTTGAATAAGTCAACTACATAGCTTAACTAAGACAAGGGCTGAAGGAATAAAGATATTCTTTAATTCAGCATCTGATTCTCCTTTTTTTGTTGTTCCACAAATTTATTTTTAACAATATATTTGAAAGCATACATCTTAGGTATATTTTTCATAATATGAGCTAATTTTTATCCAGTGTTTACCATTGCATCTCAGTATAGAAATATTCTCACTTATGCTGGGTGTGGTGGCTCACACCTGCAATCCCAGCACTTTGGGTGGCCAAGGTGGGCAGATCATCTGAAGTTGGGAGTTTGAGATCAGCCTGGCCAATATGGTGAAACCCCTTCTCTACTAAAACTACAAAAATTAGTTGGATGGGGTGGCAAGCTCCTGTAATCCCAGCTGCTTGGAAAGCTGAGGTATGAGAATTGCTTGAACCTATAAGGCGTAGGCTGTAGTGAGCTGAGATGCACTCCAGCCTGGGAAACTGAGCAAGACTCTGTCTCAAAAAAAAAAATACTCTCACTTAAAGAATAGCTACACTTGAGGTGGGGGAAGCTACTTTTGAAAATTCTTCTATTTATGATATGATGATATGATATGATGATATGATATGATATGATATGATGATATGATATGATATTTTTGAGACAGAGTCTCACTCTGTCACCCAGGCTGGAGTACTGTGGCACAATCTCGGCTCATTGCAACCTCTTTCCCCCAGATTCAAGCGATTTGCCTGCCTCAGTCTCCCGAGTAGCTGACAGGTGCCTGCCACCATGCCCGGATGACTTTTTTGTATTTTTTTAGTACAGACAGGGTTTCACCATGTTGGCCAGGCTGATCTCCAACTCCTGACCTCAGATAATCCGCCTGCTTTGGCCTCCCAAAGTGCTGGGATTACAGGTGTGCGCCACCACGCCCAGCTTGAAACATCTTCTAATGTTAAGATCTTATAATGTGAAAATTTTTATTTAAGATATTCTGTAGAATTCATAGTTTTCACGTTTTCTGCACATTCCTATATTGGATTGTAGAGAATGGGTGGACCGTATAAAAAGTTACCAATTGTCATTTTAGATCCTCATTGATTTCCCTATTGGTGCAATGAAGCTTGCTTTCATAGTTATGAACATAACTACTTATCTATAACTACTTTTCTGTACCCTGCATGCCCATGTCTAGCATGTAACCTACAATTCAGCCTGATCAGTTATGTTTCCGCAGCCCCCAGGAAACAATCACTTAGCTGGAATTGGAATATAAGTTTGCAGTTCCAGATAGATTCTGTTGCAAGGATTGACCTGCTACTGGGGGAAAGAACATCACTCCATTAACTCTGAGACTGCTACTTCCAAGGGAGACATAGCCTGGATCTGCTGGGGGCTATCTTTTCAGCTCCTGGAGAGCAGCTGCCTGAGATAAATGTCAACAGCAGAGCAGAAGCTGAGTTCAGCAAATGAAAGAAAAGTAAAGAGATGAAACGGCCTCTAGATCCAGCCAAACCTGAAATTCCTGACTACATGGACTAGTAAATTCCTTTTTTTTTTTTTTCATGTATTTTATTGCATTTTAGGTTTGGGGGTACATGTGAAGAACATGCAAGATTGTTGCATAGGTACATACATAGCAAGATGATTTGCTGCCTTCCTTCCCATCATCTATATCTGGCATTTCTCCCCATGTTATTCCTCCCCAAATCCCCACCCCCTGCTGTCCCTCCCCTAGGTCCCCCCGACAGACCTCAGTGTGTGATGCTCCCCTCCCTGTGTCCATGTGTTCTCATTGTTCAACACCCACCTATGAATGAGAACATGCAGTGTTTGATTTTCTGTTCTTGTGTCAGTAAATTCCTTTCTAATTTGTAAACTGTTTTGATATGGTGTTCTGGTACTTATCCATTAAGAGACTTGAAAAATAAAAATGCAGAATAAGCATTAGCGAGCTTTAGCAAATTTAAACAGGCAAAATGTACTAATATATACACACATAGATGTATACATATATTAGAGATATTTAGTCAAGACTATGGAAGACTTAATGGATTCAATTAATAATAATTTCATGATTATCATAAATAATATAATCATAATAAATATTATTAAACCTGAATAAGTAGACATATTGAACATTTTGCCACTAAAGCATACTGCCCACCACATTCTTGTCTGAATTCATTAGGGACTTTTGCTACAAAAGTTCAAAATCTAGACTTGCAATACACCTCCTGCTACACATTATTGGAGCAATCTTCAGAACCTAGAGGTCATGGGCTTTCACAGAATGCATATGAAGCACATAAGCTTTAGATATAATTCAGTTGCTATTATATTTAGTCCTTGACTAACTGGTCTTATAATCAGTGCACATCTTAATCTCAGGCTATACATGACAACTAAGACAGTAATACCAGAGGAGGCATTTGGGTTTCAGTGGGGAGTATAAACCCCAAACCACTTTCAAATCAGTGGCATTTATTCTTTCAGTTGAGTAATCTGATTTATTAAAGGGATTTATATAACCCCTTAATGCAGGATTGTATACATGTACAATGATTTTACATACATTCATATTATATGGAGATAGTGTGATATTGGTATTTTGCACAGTTGACATGTACTTTATAGACATATATATGTAGTTAGTATAAATGGAAGCTTGTATAATGATATATAATATTTTATACATACATAGAACATGTGTAGTTAGTGTGATATGTGTGTTTGCATATATGTAAGATGTAAAGTATTACTCATGTGCATGCAAAATGTGTGCAGCCAGCATGCCATGGATGTTTTCATATATGTGGGGATTTGCACAGCCCTTTCAAGTTGTGTACTCTGCAAACATTCTTCATCATATCACCTTGTCAGTGTTTCCATATAGACACAAACATTCATGTAATTGAGACCAGCCTAAGTACACACAGCAGCAAATTCATTGTCATCACACACACATCCCTTTGTTAGCATGAAGCCAAGCAGTCAGTCCCAACTCACGTCCTCCTTTCTCAGTTTCACTGAATGCTTGTGGAATTTCTGGAGCATTAAAATGGAGCACTAGTTGTAGAATGAAAAAGAATTATTTTTTTTTTCAGAAATAGATCTTTCCCTTTTTGTAGTATGTTGTCACTCCTGATTTGAAATGCTGTCATAATTAGTAGCAGATGCTTAATTCAGACAGAGATTTTTAAAAAGGGATTCAGACAGAGCAAAATAAAGGGAAAATTACTGGAGAAAAGTCTTTTCTCTGTTACTTTTTTTTTATTTTCACACATGTAGAACATTGCAACACACTGACTTATTCTAAATCTCCATGTTCAATAATTTGTTCATGGCAGAAAATGCTTAAAAATAAAATAAAACCCTAAACACCTTCCCCAGGATATGTTATTTATTGACACTTTGGAAAAATCGCCATTAAAGAATTTTTTTTTTTTTTTTTTTTTTTTTTGAGACGGAGTTTCGCTCTTGTTACCCAGGCTGGAGTGCAATGGCGCGATCTCGGGGCTCACTGCAACCTCCGCCTCCTGGGTTCAAGCAATTCTCCTGCCCCAGCGTCCCAAGTAGCTG
>CAUYUD010175574.1:0-25640 GCA_963575295.1 Alouatta caraya | reverse complement strand
GAGACTAGCCTAGTCAACATACTGACATTCCCATTTCTACAAAAATTAAAAAATTGCCTGGGCATAGTGGCATATACCTGTAGTCTCAGCTAATCAGGAGGCTGAGGCAGGAGGATCCCTCGAGCCCAGGAGTTGGAGCCTGCAGTGAGCCAGCTGTGCCACTGCACTCCAGCCTGGGTAACAGAGCGAAACTCCGTCTAAAAAAAAAAAAAAAAAAAAAAAAAATTTATTCACTTCAAATTTATAAGTTTTAATAACATTTTCCAAAATCTTCTTGAATGTTTTTACACAAATTGTTTTCTAGATCTAGTTTTTTAGAACAGATTAGTCTGTGGGCTGCAGTATACCAACCCCTGTGATAAAATTGCAGATATGGAAAGATTTGTTGTGGGGAGGAGGAAGGCTGGCTTGGTGGATTTTGGTTCATCTATTCCAACTTACCATCCAGTGTAGAAAGGATTTCCTTTACAGGTCTCTGAAAAAAAAAAAATGTAAAATTCAGTGGGCATGGTGGCATATACCTGTAGTCTCAGCTACTTGAGAGAGTGAGGCAGGAGGATCACTTAAGCACAGGAGTTTGAGGCTGCAGGTTTAAGGAGTATGTGGGATAGGGAAAAGCATGCTAAGATATGCCATTGTTTTGTCTCAGTACAAAATATTCCATTTATTTTGAAATTTCAGATGCCATTTTAAAAGGTATGAAATTTTTTTTTCAAAAGGAGAATGAGTCTTTATAGTTTGAGAAACACTCCTCATCCCAATGAGACAGGACCTCACACTTATTAGGATGGCTGCTATCCCAAAAAATAAGCAGAAAATAACAAGTGTTGGCTAGATTGTGGAGAAATTGGAATCCTTGTGCACTGTTGCTGGAATGTAAAATGGTGTAGCTGCAATAGAAAACAGTATGGCACTTCCTTAAAAAATTAAACAGAATTATCATATGATCCAGCAATATCACTTCAGGGTATATATCCAAAAGAATTATGTCCATAGCAGCATTATTGACGATAGCCAAGTGGTGGGGACAACCCAGATGGGCACGGAGGGATGAATGGATAAACAAAATGTGGCATATATAAAGGAAATTCTGACACACGCTACAGCATAGATATCACTTGAAGACATTACACTACATGAAATAAGCCAGTTACTAAAAGACAAATATGGTATCATTTCACTTACATAGGATCTAGAAGAGTCAAAGTCATAGAAACAGAAAGTAGAATGATGGTTGCCAGGGACTGCGGGGAGAGACGGATGGAGAGTTGTTTAATGGGCATAGAATTTTAGTTTTGCAAAAGCTTCTGGAGACAAACAGAATGTACTTAACAATACTGAACTGTAAAATTAAAAGTGGTTAAGATAGTAAACTTAATGCTGTGTATATTTTACCACAATATTTTTACATCTAATTATGCAAAAAGAAAAAGAAGAGAAAAGAAACATTCTCCATAACAAGACAGAATCAGCCTGTTCCTTTTTCTATGTGATAAAATTGCAGATATGTGAAGACAGTCGTTGTGCTCACATCAGCTTTCTCTTTTTCAAGCCAACTGTTATCAGCTTCATCGGCTTTTCCCCATATGACAGACAGTTCAGATCCTTTGTTTTCCTCCATTGTGTTCCTTTAATACTCTCTGGTTGTTGTTTTAATGTTTTTCTTAAAATAGGATTCCCAGACCAAAGATCATCATCCAGGTGTGTCTAATCAGGATAGAATACTTTGGAACTGTTACTTCCTACAACCTTGCAGATGCTGGACTTCTGTCAATGTGTCCTAAGAATATCAGCTACCAAAATCCCAGGTCAATTTTGTGGAACCTGCTTCCCTCACTTGGTACATGGGCCTTTGAGCCTAAATGCAGAATTTTAAGTATATTCCTGTTTATTTAATTTTCTAAGTTTTGCCTCAGCTGTATTAAATTAAATTAAATCAAACGACTTCCAAAAATTAAAGAAGAACCCGATCTAAATTAAAATGTAGATTTAAAATTTTTTTTAAAAATGCACATGTATGTTTATTGCAGCACTGTTTTACAATAGCAAAGACTTGGAACCAGCCCAAATGCCCATCAATGATAGACTGGATGAAGAAAATGTGGCATATATACACCATGAAATACTATGTAGCCATAAAAAACGATGAGTTCCCATCCTTTGCAGGGACATGGATGAAGCTGAAAACCATCATTCTCAGCAAACTGACAAAAGAACAGAAAACCAAACACCATATGTTCTCACTCATAAGTGGGAGATGAACAATGAGAACACATGGACACAGGGAGGGAAACATCACACATCGGGGCTTGTTGGGGGTGTGAGGGAGCTAGGGGAGGGATAGCAGGGTGTAGGGGGTTGGGGAGAGAGAGCATTGAGAGAAATACCTAACGTAGATGACAGGGTGATAAGTGCAGCAAACCACCATGGCACATGTATACCCATGTAACAACCCTGCGTGTTCTGCACAGGTACCCCAGAACTTAAAGTATAATAAATAAATTTCAAAAACAAAATAACAACAACAACAAAAAATCTGAAAGTCACATGTAGCTTCTTCGGCCATTCCTCACGTAATAAACTTTAACATCTGAGCTTTTGTTAGATCAAGACTGAGACAAAATTCTACAGCAGACATGGCAAATCAGTTTCATTGAGTACACCCCTGCATTTGATTGGTAGTGGCTGCCTGCAACACTGCTTTTAGGAGCCTCATTCAGGCAGAAGTACAGTGATGGATTAAAGATGTCTGTCAAAGACTGTGGTAAGGAGACACAGGTAAGTATGACACAAATTTGCCAGGAAGGCTCCATGGGTTTTACTGTGGCTGAATTTCTACCAATGGTCCTGTGATTGAAGTCTAAAGACTATGAGCAGAAGCGTTTCAATTGCTCTTAATTGTCGCTACCATGTCATAGGAAATAAAGCTGGAAAAGGAAACCTAATCTGCGTAATTCCCTCAGACGTCAAAAGACATCTGCATGTTCAGGACTGATGATTCTGCTTTGTCCCCACCCACTCAATTCTGAACCAGAGTCTAAGTCAGAAACAGGAAACAGAATCCTAAAGGAAACCAAAGAAAACAGAAATATTAATGATGTTATTTTTAATTATCCATATCATAAGAAACATATGTGAAAATATTATTTTAATGTTATACATGATATGGTGTGTGCATGTATGAATTAACCATGACTAAGGTAGATACATACCTTATGTCATTTTCCATCTATAAATACATATAAAATCATAGCAGAATACATAGGAAATAACTTAGCACTTAGCAGACACTGGGCATGCAATAATTGTTTGTTGCATTTGATTAAAATCATTGAAATCCTTCTATTTCAATTTATTAAGAAAAGCAGTTACTCCAAATGTGTAGAAATAAATGAAAACCACCCAAATGAGAAACAGCAATGGCTACTTACCCAGAGCTAGCTGTAGCAAAAGAGTCAGCCACCAGCACAAAGGCAGCCAGAGGAGCTGGAAAGCATATGGTGGCAAAAGGGAAGGCTTAGGTGTGCCCTGAAGCTGTTGGCATGGAAAGCTGTAGGCAGGCTAACTATAAGTGGGAAATTCTATGTAATTGGTTAGGGGAGCATATTTGGCTTATTCCAGTTGGTCCCAAGCTAGAAATAGGGAACAAGCTGTCAGTTATTAATCAAGTCTTGGCATTTGGGGTCAATTGCTATAGCAGTTGTTACTTGGCTTCCTGTATTGGTTAGGGCAGGTAACTGTATATATAGTCTACCCATTATCTGTTTGAATATTAGCCTCTCAAATACAAAAGAGTAAAATTTACTTCAATTCCATAAACATTTATACAACCACTAACTACATGTCAGGGACTGCATCAGATGCTTGAAATAAAGGGATGAATATGACACAGTCACTGCCCTACATGGTGGGTGTGACAGTTAATACTGTCAACTTAATTGGATTGAAGGATACAAAGTATTGATCCCGGGTGTGTCTGTGAGGCTGTTGCCAAAGGAGATTAACATTAGAGTCAGTGGGCTGGGGAAGACAAATCCACCCTTAATCTGATGGGCACAACCTAATTAGCTGCCAGAGAATATAAAGCAGGCAGAAAAACATGAAAAGGAAAGACTGGCCCAGCCTCCCAACCTACAGTTTCTCCTGTGCTGGACGCTTCCTGTCCTCCAACATCAGACTCCAAGTTCTTCAGTTTTGGGTCTCGGACTGGCTCTCCTTTCTCCTCAGCTTGCAAACAGCCTATTGTGGGACTTTCTGATTGTGTAAGTTAATACTTGATAAACTCCCCTTTGCACGTGTATATATATATGCTATCACTTCTGTCCCTCTAGGGAACTCCGACTTGAAGGTAGGCACATGAAAACCTGCAGAGGATAGCCTATCCCCCTGTCTCTGGTACAGATGGTATTAAAGCTTCCCTAGAAAGAGCTGTTGACCCATAACTCTCCAGAAGAGTTTTCACTACCTTCAAAGTAGATGCAAGGCCCTTAGATTCAGGAAATGGTTTTTAAAACTGTCCTGCTGTCATTTAAGACAATGCTCTCAAAGCCTACCCAGTAAAATGATAAACCCATAAAATTACTTAACATTTTTAAACATTTAAGTCCCAGTAATAGGGATTTTCTTTGATTTACCGTTACTTCCTCTCTTGCAAACCAGAAAAGTGAAAATTTTATAGAAATTAGATTAAACTAAGATGATCTTCCCACATTCAGTTTTTTTGGTTTGTTTGTTCATTTGTTTGTGGTTTTTGGTTTTTGTTTTTACAAAATACACTTGTTCATAGCCTTGAATATTGAGTGGTACTAGCCAATAAGTAATTGTTATGCTCCTCTGTCTCAATCCAGTTACCTAGACCCCCAGTTTCCTACCTGAAGCCCTGGTTATCACTCCCCACTGTATTCCACTCATCCATTCTTCCCTGGATCTTATAAGTCTTGCTGGGGCCACCAAGCCTTATGGATGGCACCCATCACTTCTACCTCATTCTATTGGCCAAAGCAAGTCAAGAGGTAGGGAAGTAGGCTCCAAGTACAAGAAGGAGTAAAGAAAAGCCCACATGGTGGCTTATGCCTATAATCTCAGCACTTTGGGAGTCCAAGGAGAAAGGATCATTTGAGACCAGGAGTCTGAGACCTTGTCTATACTAAAAATCAAAACATTAGCTGAGCATAGTGGCACATGCGTGTAGTCACAGCTACTTGGGAGACTGAGGTGGGAAGATCACCTGAGCCTAGGAGGTCAAGGCTGAAGTGAGCTATGATTGTGCCCCTGTACCCCAGCCTGGGTGAAAGAGCAAGACCCTGTCTCAAAAAAAAAGAAAAAAGAAAAAAAAAACCCTGGATTGAGGCCATGGTATAGTCTGTCTTACAGCATCTGTCTGTGCCTCTGCATGCCGGTAGGAAAGCATAAACAGTGAAGCTTCTTGGAACCTGTCCAGCAGTTCCAGCCTCCTTGAGCTCATTAATAAAGCATAGCATAGTTGTGAACTGAGTTTTGGAATGGACTGATTTAGGTCTGTTACCTACTCTTACCATTTAGTAGGAGCAAAGCCTGGGGCAACCTACTAAACCTTTCTCTGACCCTCACTATTTTCATCAGCAAAATAGATATATTAACAGTATCTTCTTTACACATTGTATTAGTTCATTCTCACAGTGCTATAAACAAATACCTGAGACTGCATAGTTTATAAAGAAAAGAAGTTTAATTGGCTTATAGTTCCACAGGCTGTACAGGAAGCATGGTGTCATCTGCTTCTGAGGAAGCCTCAGGGAGCTTGTACTCATAGCAGAAAGCAAAGCGGGAGTAGGTGTCTTACATGGCAGGAGCGGGGCCAAGGGGGCAGGGTGCTATACACTTTTAAACAACTAGACCTTGTGAGAACCCTATCGCAAGACAGCACCAACGGGATGGTACTAAACCATTCCCCATGATCCAATCACCTCCCACCACAGTCCACTTCCAGCACTAGGGATTACATTACAACATGAGATTTGGGTGGGAACACAAATCCAAACCACATCAAATACAGAATACTGCATGCCTTTATCAGTTGGGGTACAACAGGAAGCAGATGACACCCACACACTGGACAATTTGACAAGAATTTAATAAGGAATCTCACCCACAAAGGTGTGGACCAAGTTTGGGGAAACCGAAAAGGGATAGTTCCGTATCCTAGGGTCAGCAAGGGCAGGGAACTGGTACCAATCACAGGCCTGAAAGGGCAAGGGAGGGAGCAGCTACCCAACCCCAGAGCTGTGACCAATGAGAAGGAACACAGCAAATCTGCAGCGGACCAGAGAAGAATAAACCTCTACCTCCTTCTCTTCCTGTCCCCTTTTCTCCGGCTGATGTCTCTCATTGATCAAACCTAATGAGAAGCTGAAGGAAAGGAGTCTGTTCATTCAGAGAAGACAGAACAGCCTCCCAAGCAAGGACAAACAGATTTAGCGAATAAAAACACAGAAGGCACAAATAAATTTAAATCTTAGATAAACAAATACCTTTTTTAGTATAAATATATCCCAAATATTGCATGGAACATACTTATACTAAAAAAAAAAGTATTTGTTTATGTTGGGTTTTTTAAACATAACACTGTTGCATACTTAATTGACTACGGTATAGTAAAAAGTAACTTTTTTTTTTTGAGATGAAGTCTCACTGTGTCACCCAGGCTGGAGCGCAGTGGCGCCAACTCTGCTCACTGCAACTTCCGCCTCTCGGGTTCAAGAGATTCTCCTGCCTAAGCCTCCCAAGCAGCTGGGATTACAGGCGTGTGCCACCATGCCTGGCTAATTTTCATATCTTTAGTAGAGACAGGGTTTCACTATATTGGCCAGGCGTGTCTCAAACTCCTGACCTCAGGTGATCTGCCCACCTTGGCCTCCCGAAGTGCTGGGATTACAGACATGAGCCACCACGCCCAGCCTAACACCCAGGGAAATGAAAAACCTTGAGTAACTTGCTTTATTGTGATATGCATTTTATTGCAGTGGCCTGGATTCAAACCTACAATATCTTCAAGGTATGCCTATACAAGTTATCTTACAAAACCAATTTTTAACACTGTTGAGTGTCTTTACATCTGCTAGATTGCATTATCTTATTCTACCATCTTTGGGGCACTTTAAGGAATTTTAAACGAATCCATCTAATGGTACTACAGACTTAATGTGCAGTCATAAAAAATTACAGTCAAAGATAATCTTTCTCCAGCACTTCCTATATGCTGAGGAGTACGTTAAATGCAATACTTGGCTTATTGTTTAGAGCAGGGCTTCTGAAGACAGATACTTAGATTCAAATCCCAGCACTACAATTTACCAGCTATGTGATGCTGGGCCATTATCTCACCTCTCTATCCTTCAGCTCTTCATCTGTAAAATGGGTGAGGAAAATAAGAAGTTTGTCATTGAACTCTCTACCTAAAGTGCTGGCCCCTAGTAAATATTAACGAATGTTAACATACGTCATCTCATGTTGTGGGGTCCCTCAGTTCTTCCCACTGTTTTGTCTATTCTGACTGAAAAACACAAAGTGCCTAACCCCTCTGTGACCCAGCCAGCTACATGACTTCCTCTGCAGGTTTGTACCCAGCTAGCGCCTTGACCATTCCCAAGCACTTGGTGTTTTTAGGTTGTTACTGAAAACACTAAAAGAAACTCGCTCCGCCCTGAGCCAAATTCCTTAAACCCTCATATAAACTGCATAACTTGAGCAGGAGTTCAATGCAAGAGAAGCATCAATGCCCAATTGAGACCTGGGCATTTTCACTTCATCTGGTTTCCACAGTAGCAAGAAATATAGATAATTATCTATCAGTGTGGAAGCTGAGACATGGAAAGGTTAAATGACTTGTGTGTTAAGAAAATGTTATAGCCAATAGAATAAAATACCTGTGAATACAGATAACCAGGGATGTAAAAGATCTCTACAATGACAGTTATAAAACACTGCTCAAAGAAATCAGAGATAACACAAACAAATAGAAAAATACTCCATGCTCACGGATAGGAAGAATAAATATTATTAAAATGGCCATACTGCCCAAAGCAACTTATAGATTCAATACCATTCCTATTAAACTACCAATGACACCCTTCACAAAATGAGGAAAAGCTATTTTAAAACTCATATGGAACCAAAATGAGCCCTAATAGCAAAGACAGTCCTAAACAAAAAGAACAAAGCTGGAGGCATTACCTGACTTCACACTATTACATGGTTACAGTAACCCAAATAGTGTGGTACTGGTACAAAAACACAGATCAATGGAACAGCATGGAGGCCCAGAAATAAGGCTACACACCTACAACCATCTGATCTTTGAAAAAGCTGACAAAAACAAGCAATGGAGAAAGGACTTCCTATTTAATAAATGGTGTTGCAATAACTTGCTAGCCATATGCAGAAGACTGAAACGGGACCTTCCCACTTCCTTACACCATATATAAAAATCAACTCAATATGGATTAAAGACTTAAATGTAAAAACTAAAACTATAAAAATTCTGTAAGATAATCTAGGAAATACCATCCTGGACATAGGAACTGGCAAATATTTCATGATGAATACACCAAAAGCAATTGCAACAAAAGCAAAAATTGACAAATGGGATCTAATGAAACTAAAGAGCATCTGCATGGCAAAAGAAACTATCAACAGAGTAAACAGACAACCTACAGAATCAAGGGAATTTCTGCAAACTATACATCTGACCAAGGTCTAATATCCACAGTTTATAAGGAACTTAAACAAGTTTACAAGAAAAAAACAAACAACCCCAATAAAAAGTGGTCAAAGGACATGAACAGACACTTTTCAAAAGAAGATATACATGCAGCCAACAAGCATATAAAATAAGTTCAATATCACTAATCATTAGAGAAATGCAAATTAAAACCACAATGCGATATCATCTCACACCAGCCATAAAAGCATTTAATAAAAATTCAAAAAAAAAAAAAAAAAAACGGATGCTGGCAAGGTTGAAGAGAAAAGGGAATACTTATCACTGCTGTTGGGAGTATAAGTTAGTTCAACCATTGTGGAAAGCAGTGTGGTGATTCCTCAAAGAACTAAAATCAGAACTACCATTTGACCCAGCAACCCCATTACTGGACATATACCTAGAGGAATATAAATCATTCCACCATAAAGACACATGCACGTGAATGTTTACTGCAATACTATTCACAATAGCAAAGACATGGGATCAATCTAAATGCCCATCAATAGTAGACTGGACAAAGAAAATGTGGTGCATATATATCATGGAATACTATGGTGCCATTAAAAAGCCATATAATCACGTCCTTTGCAGAAACATGGATATGCAAGAGGTGGAGGCCATTATCCTTAGCAAACTAATACAGGAACAGAAAACCAAATACCGTATGTTCTCACTTATATGTGGGAGCTACATAATGAGAAACAATGGGGCAGGGTGCAGTGGCTCACACCTGTAATCCCAGCACTTTGGGAGGCCAACGTGAGTGGTTCACTTGAGGTCAGGAGTTCAAGACCAGCCTGGCCAACACGGTGAAACCCTGTCTCTATGAAAAATACAAAAATTACCTGGGCATGGTGGTGCACACCTGTAATCCCATCTACTCAGGAGGCTGAGGCAGGACAATTTGAACCTGGGAGGTGGAGGCTGCAGTGAGCTGAGATGGTGCCACTGCACTCCAGCCTGGGCAACAGACTGAGACTCTGTCCCAAAAAAAAAAAAAAAAGAAAAGAGGACCCATGGGCACAAAGAGGGAAACAACAGACAATGGGGCCTCCTTGAGGGAGAAGGGTAGGAGGAGGGAGAGAATCAGGAAAAATATCAAGTACTATTCTTAACACCTGGGTGATGAAATAATTTGTACACCAAACCCCCATGACGTGAGTTTGCCTATATTAACAAACCTGCACATGTACCCCTGAACCTAAAATACAAGTTTAAGAAAGACAAAACATGCTGTAGTCACAACTGCAAAGGAAAAATCAACAAAGTGAAAAACGACCCAAAGAATGAGGAAAAATATTTGCAAACTATTCATCTGACAAAGGATTAATAAGCAGACTATACAAGCAGTGCAAATAACTCTACGGAAAAAAATCTAATAATCTAATTAAAAATGGGCAAAAGATATGAATAGACATTTCTCAAAAGAGGACACACAAATGGTACTGGAGGTTAATGTGTGGGACATGGCACAGAAGATGATGTTGGTTGAAAGGAAGGGGGTCAGATCACGCCACAGGTGGAATATTCATCAGAGGTGACCTGAGGTGATTGCAGGTAGTGCACTGCATCTATGCCCATGAGCTCTGGGGAGAGGGGGTGGCCTGTCCAAGTTGAAAGGATTCCCACCAAAGTGGAACATGCCCAACTCCAACTGGAGCATGTCCTACATCAGAGGGCTCCTCTAGGCTAGAAGCTACTGGAAGATGGAGGGAAGAAATTCCTGGAAGATGGAGGGAGGGAGTATGGGGACAGATAAAGAATGCTGAGAGAGAGAAAGAGGAAGCTCTGTAGGGACCAGACCCCAGTGTGCTGCCTAGCAACAAAAGCAAACCCTTCATGACCCCAGAGCACTACCTCAATTCTGCAGCTGCCTCGGGCTGCAACTTGGAAACTTCAACTCTGTCCACAAGCTGAGGACACTGAAGCATCTAACTTCATCTAGCCTATGACCAAAGGCAGGGGAGCACTCGGGTTCTATATCAGCTGCACATAACAGAAAACTTAACAGTGGCTTAACCACAAATGTTTTTATTCATCTCACCTGACAAAATGTCTAGCGATAGGTAGCTCCAAAGTTGTTTAGCCTCCCTGCGATTGCATTGGCCTTCATCTCAGGGTAGCAAAATAACTGCCAAAGCTCCAGGCATGAACTATCCTCACACCATAGGAATCCAAGCAGGAAGGAAGAGGACTGGTGGGAAAGAGTCTTCTGGTAGTACAAATCTCTTATTAGGGAAGAAAATTGGAAGTCACCCAGCAAACATCTCCCATTTTATCTTACGGGTCAGAATCAGCTCATATGCCTAGCTCCCTAAACCAATCACTGGCAAACAGAAATAGGATACTGTAATTACTTTAATCCTGATTTCTCACCTGGGGCTGGGAGTTGCCTTCAAAACAAAATCAGGCTTCTTTTAACAAGGCTAGGCAAAGCAACAGTGCCTCAACCTTATCCATTACCCTTCCCCCTCCCCGAGCTTGGCCCTTGATAATCAAATCCATTTCACCTGCTCACAGAAGAAAGGAGGCGCACTCTTCTTAATGAGAGAGGAAAGAATCTGTGGGAGGGCCAGTTTCTGCTCATTAAGCTACTGAAATTCTTGCCACAAACATTCCCCCGTGAAATCCCAATAGTGTGGATCTCCAAAGGAACTCTCTGCTATATCCCACACCCAAGGACTCAGGACTTCTTTAATACATCTCAAGACAGACCAATTCCACAACAAATTTACTAGTCATGGTTATTTTACAGAAGACCTTGTAGAAACAGAAACAGAGTGAAGAGCCTCTGCTGAGCCCTTCACTTCAATAATTCTGCCTTGAACAACCCTTCCAGAGCTCTCTCTTTGACCACCACTCCTCTGACCTTCATTCACATATCCTCAGCCCTGAGTGATCATCTATTGCTTTCAGCTTACTCTATCCACGCAACCAAACAAGAGCCCAACAGCATTCACCAATCTGTAATCAAAGATTCTTCCTCAAGCAAAGCAACTAAAATTATCATTCAATATTATATATATTGATGATTAGAACAATGAGAGCAAATGAGTAAAAGGTGAAGATTAAAGTGGTAATTTGGTAAGACATATTGAAAGGGGAGGCCGGGCAAGGTGATTCTTGTCTGTAATCCCAGCATTTTGGGAGGCCGAGGCGGGTGGATCACCTGAGGTCAGGAGTTCGAGACTAGCCTGACCAATATGGTGAAACCCAATCTCTACTAAAAATACAAAAATTAGCCGGGCATGGTGGCAGGCACCTGTAATCCCAGCTACTAGGGAGGCTGAGGTGGAAGAATCGCCTGAACCAGGGAGGCAGAAGTTGCAGTGAGCGGAGATCATGTCACTACACACTCCAGCCTGGACAACAGAGTGAGACTCCATCTCAGAACAAAAAAATAAGAAGAAAAAGGGCTGGGAGCAGTGGCTCATGCCTATAATCCCAGCACTTTGAGAGGCTGAGGTAGGTGGATCATGAGATCAGGAGATTGAGACAATCCTGGCCAACATGGTGAAACGCCATCTCTACTAAAAATACAAAAAGCAGCCGGGCATGGTGGCAGGCGCCTGTAGTCTCAGCTACTAAGGAGGCTGAGGCAGGAGAATGGTTTGAACTTGGGAGGTGGAGGTTGCAGTCAGGCAAGATTCCATCACTGCACTCCAGCCTGGCAACAGAGCAAGACTCTGTCTCAAAAAAAAAAAAAAGAAAGAAAGGGGAACATTGATTGTTGTATCTTTAGACAGGTATTCATTTTTTAGGTCACCCAATGGTAGCTAACTTTTACAATTAAAAGTCGTTTTCCTGTGGTATTAAAAATATACCCAAAGTAAAAACAAGATAGTCACTTCAGGTTATCATATTGTATTTTAATTAGCTCTAATTTCATTTTCAAACTTTTGCTATGCAGGTATATGTATGTGTGTATTAAATATCATTATTCCCAGCACTTTGGTAGGCTGAGGTGGGCAGGTCACAAGGTCAGGAGTTTAAGACCAGCCTGGCCAACATGGTGAAATCCTGTCTCTACTAAAAATACAAAAATTAGCTGGACATGGTCCCAGCTACCCAGGGGGCTGAGGCAAAAGAATCACTTAAACCTGGGAGGTGGAGGTTGCAGTGAAGTAAGATCGTGCCACTACATTCCATCCTGGGTGACAAAGAAAGAGTCCGTATCAGAAAAAAAAAAATGATTATTAATTAGCCAAATGGATCCAATCTCCCACACCCCTCAAAAGCTTGCTATGGTGAAGCCAACTTTTCAGGCACCTGTCTGACATAAACAGCCAATTATTGGTGTCCCTCTAGAATCTTCTATGCCTGTGGGCTTGCCATGATATCTTTCCCTCCAGTGAGATCCAGGCAGTACAAGCAGGGGATAAAGTAAATGAAGCACTCAAAGACCTATTAACCTTAGCTTGTTGAGAACCAAGCTTAGCTTGCTGAGAGGGGGTGCACTTGCTACATAAGATGGTTTGGATATTTGTCCTCCTCAAATCTTACATTAAAATTTGATCCCAATGTTGGAGGTAGGGCCAAGTGGGAGGTGTTTGAGTCATAGAGGTCGATCTCTTATGAATGTCTTGGTCCCATCCCCATGGTAATGAGTGAGTTCTCACTCTATTAGTTTAGATAATACCTGGTTGTTTAGAAGAGTATGGTGGGCAAGGTGCAGTGGCTCATGCCTGTAATCGCAGAACTTTGGGAAGCCAAAGTAGACAGATGACTTGAGGCCAGGAGTTTGAGACCATCTTGGTCAACATAGCAAAAACTCATCTCTACTAAAAATACAAAAAATTAGCTGGGCGTGGTGGTGCACACCTGTAATCCCAGCTACTCAGGAGGCAAAGACCCAAGAATCACTTGAACCAAGGAGGTGGAGGTTGCGGTGAACTGAGATCACGCCACTGCACTCCAGCCTGAGCAACAGAAAAAAAAAAAAAAAGAGCATGGTGCCTCCACTCTCTGTATGTGATGCACCCTCCCATTCCCCTTCACCCATCTTCTCCCATGACTGAAAGCTTCCTGAAGTCCTCACCAGAAGCACATGCTGTTGCCAGGTCCCTTGTACAGCCTGCAGCACCATGAGCTGAATAAACCTTTCTTTATAAATTACCCAGACTGAGGTATTCTCTTATAGCAATACAAATAGACTAAAACACTACCTTACTGCAGATAGAAACTATGGCTGAACAGAACTACAGGAGGCATTGATTGAGATTTTTTCGAAGAGTAAATTTGGCTCAGATGTACTCTTCGTGGTCATCTTCTAGGCAAGCTGCTCTTACCCTGTGTTTTAGTTTCCCATTGTTACATGAAACACACACACACACACATAGAAACACAGTGGTTTAAAACTACAATGATTTATCATTTCTCCTAAGTCTATGGGTTGACTGGGAAGTTCTGCTCCACGTGGTGTTGGCTGAGGTCATTCGCACAGCTTATATTCAGCAGGGAGCTTAGTAAGAGATCCCCATCTCCTTCACATGGTCTTCTGCGAGTGTCTCCAACTCCAGCTCTTCCTCCACGTGGCCTCGCTCTGCAACCAGATGGCCTAGACTTCAGTATAGCATAATAGCTGGGTTCCAAAAGAAATTGTTCTAGAAGACAAGCCCCAGTATACATGATCCAGCCCCTGCTTGTATCATGCCAGCTCATGTCCTATTGACTCAAAAAGCCCCATGCTGATGTGAGAGGAGACTACACAGTGAGTGGCTCATTGGGCCCATTGTTGCTGTCTACAGCCTCAAAGTGCACATTTTTTCACTTACCTTGCTAGAGAGCATAATTCTCTGCATAGTGGACAACTGTGAGACCCTGTGGCCTAAAGACTCTCTGAATCAACAGAAACAAGTATAAAATTGTGAAAGTAACTATAAAATTGAGTTGAAGACGATTTTAGACTATGTTAGTTAAGAAAATCTGTTACTTCGTGCTACTAAAAAGAAAGGTAATAATAAGGACAAGTGAAAATACAAACCCAAAGAATCTGATCATAAGGTTTAAATTATCGAGTCTCGAAGGTAGTGGATGTACCTAATTGAAATTTGCCTTCAGAAATGCCTCTCTTATTTGCCTTTCCTAAAGCTGGTAAGTTCATTCACTTCTTTATTCCTTCAGTAAGTGTTTTTGAAGCACTAGGCACCACTCTACATTCTAAGGTTCATGTTGTGTCCTGTTCCTTCTCTCATCTTCTCCTAAGTGAACTCCAGCAATGGCCCAATAGCTGGTATCTCTACCCCAACCACACATATTTCAAAATGTTTGTCCAAAAACGCAAATCTAAATCCATTTTGTTTCAGCTTTAAAATCCTCTGACACTGTATGAAAGCTAAACCCTCTAAAGTGGCTTTTAAGGTCCTTCAGAGCCTAATTCTCATCTACTTTCTATTAAAGGATAATTCTCTACGAAAAGGTAAAATCATGACTCTCATGCAAACATAAAATGAACATGTGTCAAAGATTATATGTAGCTCATTAATATGAGGAACTTGCAAGCTGTTAAAGGCCAGTTCAAAGGTGTGTCTACAAAGCAAACACATATATAGGCAACGAAGAATGCTAAAATGAATTCGTTAATAGATGCAAACCTGAATGCTTCCATGGTATGGTTTGGGGGTGGAGCAGGCAGGGAATCAATGTCACCTATCTGACAGAATTCATTTCATTTTTATAAAAAAGATTAATTTGCATTACTATCAGTTTTCTACAACTTACAGAGTGGTAAAGGAGTTCAAACACTGAAAGCTGCAGACCACTGCAGAACCAGATATTATGGAATAGTGCACTAAACAATGTTCAGCATTCCATAAGGCACCCAGTCATCTCAGTAATCTTTTTTCCTCTTTTTTTTTTTTTTTTTTGGGCCCTTTCCGAGTCCCTCACACTTTCCAGCCTCACCTTCAACATTCCTCCAGCCTTCTACTCTATATGATAGTCACACTGCACTCCTCACAGTTGCCTAGGAAGGCCCTAAAAACTTCTGGCCACTTCTTGCACCATCTACAACAAGGGCACTCTTTATTAGGAGATCTCCTACTCATTATTCTCTCCATTTTCTCAGCAAATACTTCCTTCTGCACCAATGATGGACCTAGCAGTGAAAATTCAGAAGTGAAGAAGACAGAGTAGGTCCCAGCCTAGACCAGGAACTGATTCTTTGGGTGGTGCTATTTACTTTGAAATCATCCAGACTTTGGGAAATGCACTGATGTGCAACCACTGTGTAACTGTGAGTGGGGATGGGGGCTTCTCTTCATAGTCCATGGACATTTTACTGTTGATCATTCTGGGTGAAAGAGGAATCCTCAAAGGAGACTGAGGAGGAACACTCGGAGAGAGAGGAGAACCAGGAGAGAGCAGGATAAGGCAACACAGGAGGAGCAAGAGTGGTCCACAGGGCAACCACCATGGAGAGGTCCAGTAAGAACAGGAACTATGAACATTTATTTTGGAAACCCCCCTCTGCAGAGTGTTTCAATGGGAAGATGGAAGCAGAAGTCATATTACTCTAGGCTATCAAATAAAATGTAGAGCTATTTCTTTTGAAGGACTAGGGATTCTATTATTGGAACTAGAAAGAGAAGGATCAGAAGAGAAAGTGTAGGTGCAACCACTAAGTCATGCCCCAAAGAGAAGTCACCTATATACATATTATGATGAAGAAAAAGCACTAGATTTGCAGTTTAAAACTTGCATCCAAATCCTGGCTATGAGATGTAAGGCTTGTCATGCAGTCTGTTTGGACGTTAGTTTCCTCATCTATAAAGAGGGAACAGTAATGCCTCAAAATATCATTCAATGACATAATCTTTGTCAAAGAACATAGTCCAAAGCCTAGCACATACTATGTGCCCAATATGTGTAATTTTAAGCCTCAGAGAGACAGCAACTACTACCTGGATAGTCATGTAGATAATCTTGACAAACTCTCACTGCATTCATTAGTGATTGAGGTTTGGTTTTTGTTTTCTGTCTTTGTTTTTGTTTTATGTCCTGCCTGGGTGGAGTTCCAGAAGTGGAGAGTAAAAGAGCACACTGTCCAAAGGCTTTGAGCACCTTGTTAAGAAAAAGGTGACCTTCCTTTGCTTTGATTTGCTTTACTGAAGAGCAGAACACAGAAAAAGGATGAGACTTGTGGCTGGACACAGTGGATTCCAAAAGACGCCCTAGAAGCCCAGTCCAGTCTCCTTAGAACATTTCCTGCCTTTTCTATGATATTAATGAAACCCCAGAAAGGCACTGTGATATAGACAAACTGGAAACATGAAACATCCCTTTTCATTGTGGAGGAGGCAAAGCAAGAAAGACTGAATTCAGCAGCTTTAAGTAGAATTGATACAGACCCTAGGCCTCCCACAGCTGACCTTCCCACAACTGTCCAATCCCAAGTCTGCCATTCCCACCCCCAGAGAAGGGTTATTAACCACATGGAACAGATGACCTTAGGTTTCCTTTCTGTCCTAAAGAGGGGGAAACTACTTCACTTTCTCTCCTCTAGACAGCATCCTAATTTGTCCCCACTTAGCCACGTATCTCAGGACAAGAGCTTTTGAAATTAATGATGCTTTTCTAAGAGTAATTGCTTCTGTTCTAATCACCTGCTATTTCTTGCTACCCACGGGGCTCGGCATTAGGATTGTCTAAAGTAATCAGCAAATTGCCCAAAATGCACTGCTCTCAAGCTTCCAAAGTGCATAATAAATGATGATGAGTCACTCTAAGCCAGGTAGTCACTTCACATCCCTTATAAAGTGAACTTACATGTCAGTATACTCCCTAGGAGGCAAATCAGAATCTGCAGGGTGGGGGTGGTAAGAGCTCACATTTTTTTAAAGCCTTTTCAACTTTTTAAAAAATTAAGATGAAATTCACCTAACAATTAGCCATTTTAAAATGCACAATTCAGTGGCATTTAGTGTGCTCACAATGTTGTACAACCACTAGCTTTCACTAATTTCAAAACTTTGTATCACCCCATAAAAACATCCTGTTCCCATTAATTAGTCATTCCCCCTTCTTCCCTACGCCTATCCCCTGCCCCCTTCTTCCCTATGCCCATCCCCTGGTAACGTCTAACTTGTGTTCAGTCTCTACAACTTTGTCTACTCTGGATATGTCCTAGAAGAGCAATCACAGTATATGACCTTTTGTGTCTGGCTTCTTTCACGGTGCAATGATTTCAAGGTTCATCTATGTTATAACAGGAATCAGTACTTTACTCATTCCTTTTTATGGCTGAACAATATTCCATCATATGGATATACCACAAGTTGTTGATTTTATCTGTTGATAGACATATGGATTGTTTCCAACTCTTGGCTATTCTGAATAATGCTGCTATAAACATTCATGTACAAGTTTCTACATGGATCTCAACTGTTTTTGATATGCCTATTCCCTCTTTTAGTTCATGGAAAGCACTTGACTAGAACAACTTCGAAGAAATCCCCAGTAAGAAGGACTAAGATATTCTTAAGAAGAAAGGGATATTCTTTTTGCTGTTTTATTTTTATTTTGCTATATGATTTTATTTAAAATATTTTAGCACAGTTTTGATGGAACACTGTATTCTATAAACACACCACAATATGCTATATTAGGAACAATATTCCTAAATATTGTTGACATATAATGTGGAATAATATAAGTACTTGTAAGTTGATAGATGTAATTTTAGTCTGGTCTCAATGACTTTCACATGTTCATATTTCTCTGACTCCCTTATTTTACTAGATAGAGGCTGAGCGTCTCTGCATTCAGCAGACTCAGACATGATCAGAAAATGTGGCTGGTATCACAGCTTTCAGAACAATGAGTAGCAAAAATGGGCAAACACTGGGATCAGCTGCTTACAGAGGATTTTTATTAACTGGGTTGTATTGCAACCCTCAAATCTCTTTAAAACTTGGCCCCTGAGTATAGCCAAATCTGGCCTATACACATTGTGTATAAAATACTTTAAAATACAAAAGTCATTTAAGTAATGATAAAACAATAAATTCTCAGGACAAGGAAAGACAATGCAGATGTTTAAGTCATGTTTTCTGTATGAGAACCATTATTTTAAAACTGGTTCAGTATATTCTTAGATTCTAAATGTCTCAAAGCAGAATATTTATCTCTAAATGAACTACATTTAACTAATTCTATGTTTAATTTGTATTTACATGTCAAATATCTTCATAAGCAGGTCAAAAACTATATTTCCATTTCTGTAAGAAATTCATTTTCTCTAAGAAAAGAAGTTCAAGGCTGAGCACGGTGGTTCATGCCTGTAATCCCAGCACTTTGGGAGAGGCCAAGGCAGGTGGATCACTTGAGGTCAGGAGTTCAAGACCAGCCTAGCCAACATGACAAAACCCCATCTCTAAAAAAAAAATACAAAAATTACCCAGGCATACTGGCATGCACCTATAGTCCCAGCTATTCAGGAGGCTGAAGCAGGAGGGTGGCTTAAACCTGGGAGGCAGAGATTGTAGTGAGCCAAGATCATGCATGCCACCGCACTTCAACCTGGGTGACAGAGCCAGATCTTGACTCAAAAAACAAAAACTAAACAAAAAAACAAACCAAAACAAAACACTGTCCCTTTCTTTTTTTTTTTTTTTTGTTTTTTTTAAGACAGACTCTTGCTCTGTCGCCCAGGCCAGAGTGGAAAGCAGTGGTATGATCTCGGCTCACTGCAATCTCCATCTCCCAGGTTCAAGCAATTCTCCTGAGTCAGCCTCCCGAGTAGCTGGGACTACAGGCGTGTGCCAACACGCTAAACTAATTTTTTGCATTTTTAGTAGAAACGGGGTTTCACCGTGTTAGCCAGGATGGTCTTGATCCCCTGACCCTGTGATCCACCCACCTCAGCCTCCCAAAGCGTTGGGATTACAGGCGTGAGCCACTGCGCCTGGCAAAACACTATCCCTTTCTTTGTTTCTTTCTGCATGTGTTTGTTTATCCATTTACATTAAATATGTTTTTGCCTTTAGTATTCTGAAGTAACAAGTCTCTCAAGCAAATGATTCTTTTAACTACATATTTTATTTGAAAAATATCAGTAGGATGGCTGGACACCATGGCTCACACCTGTAATCCCAGCACTTTGGGAGGCCAAGCCAGGCAGACCACTTGAGGTCAGTAATTCAACACCAGCCTGGTCAACATAGCGAAACCCCATCTCTACTAAAAATACAAAAATTAGCCAGGCATCGTGGCGCACGCCCATAATCCCCAGTACTTGAGAGGCCAAGGCAGGGGAATTGCTTGAACCCAGGAGACAGAGGTTAGAGTGAGCCGAGATCACACCACTGCACTCCAGTCTGGGTGACAGAGTAAGACCCTGTCTCAAAAAAAAATAAATAAACAAAAATAAATAAATGGATCAGTGGTCATTTTTAACTAAATAAAGCTTGGTTCAAAAAAAGTCAGTACATGATTTTTAAATATTCGCTCAAAAGAAATGTCCTAATTCCATATGGGGCTTAACCCAACTGTTCATAATATTATCATTACATATAAACTCTACTCAAGGTGCTATAATAGGATGGTATCTTTGGCAACATATATTTATAAGCTATGAATTTTTATAAGGGGGTTCTATTACAGAAGGAAATTAAATACAATTCTGTAATATGATTGTGACCTCGAAGTACCATAAGAACAAAGGTTAAAGTTACCTATCACAAGTTAAAGTCACATATATATTTCTTATTTATTTAAGACAAGTCCAATTAAAAACAAAACAAATGTTACTTTACCCCTACCTGTTGTCTCCCGAAACCATAAAGATATAGTTCCAAGGTTTAAAACAGAGATCTGATGTTTTAACATTCATCATTCTATACTTCACTGAGATCTAAAGTCAACATTTTTGTTTAAATTCCAAATATGATGTTTGAAATCATGATATTCTGTAGTGATATGGTTTGGCTGTGTCCCTCTCCAAATCTCATCTTGAATTGTGACTCCTACAATTCCCACGTGTCATGGGAGGAACCTGGTGGGAGGTGACTGAATTATGGGGGTGGGTCTTCCCTGCACTGTTCTTATGATAGTAAATGAGTCTCGCAAGATCTGATAGTTTTAAAAGGGGAGTCTCCCTGCACCACCTCTTTTTTCTTGTCTGCCACCACGTGAGATATGCCTTTCACCTTCCACCATGATTGTGAGGCCTCCTCAGCCACATGGAACTGTAAGTCCAACAAACCTCTTTCTTTTGTAAATTACCCAGTCTCAGGTATGTCTTTATCAGCAGCATGAAAACAGCTCAACACATGAAGCTATAGAGGAACATGGCTAAACAAGTAAGAGATAGAATTGCTGTTGTGTGCGCATTGGATTGACTCAGCCAAAATCACTGAAATATCAATAACTGAATCTTAGAGCAGAATCATGTTGTCCTGTTGGGAAATGGTGTTTGTAATATCAACAGCCTCAGAACTGAAGTGGTATAAACTTTAGTGGCTCCAGCAGACAGTAGCTTGTCTGCAGAGTCATCATTGTACCACATGCATTGGGTATATCATCCACAAGGACAGCCACCCAGTCTTTAACATCACCAGCCAGAAACACCCTATCCACCCCAACAATTCTCCTTTAAGGCAAGCCATGTTAGGTCTGTCCATGAATGGTGGAGTCTTTTTGGCTCCTCCTGCTTTGAGTGAAACATTGCAGCAGTTCCTCCCGTCTGCAATATTCTCTCCAGTCCACAACAGACTGCAAGCTCCACATGTAAGTCATTCCTAGCAATATTGCAGAATCCCTGTATCTGAGCAGTGTGCAGATCCATAGAACTGACATGTTCCAACTCAGCTACTGAAAACACATTGGCTACAAGTGTTACAGAAACTGCACCATGACTCTTGCCCTTTTGATCACATTGGGCACATGCCTTCATGCCGGAGGACCATGTGGTTTTGCACACACTGGTCATAGCGAGAGATGTCAAGGTGTCATTAATTTTCCCACAGCTACTCTCAATGACATAGATAACTTGGCCTCTCATACCTTCACCAGTCACTATGCTAACCTCCTGACTGCTGAACTTCTTAGTGGCCACCTTGAACTTCTTAGTGACCACCTTGCCCAACTCCAACCCCTGCCTATTCACCACTTTCTGGGCAAGTCCCAGTGGGAGCTGCTGCTAAGCAGCACCATATTGGGCATGGCTGGAGCTTGGTGGAGCCAGGGGATGCTCGAGGTGGTGATGGCAGGAGCAAGGAAAGAGCTGCCACTGCCACTGCCACTGGAAGAGGAGGAGGAGGAGGAGGTGCTAGGAAGGTGGGTTGGGCCCTGGCTTGGGGAAGGGAGCCCAGCTCTGGAAGAGATATTCTTATTTTTGCCACATGCTGTTTCACCTTGTTCCCGTTCCATGTGAGCAAAGAAGAGCACTACAACATTAAAAGAAAGTAACCCATTAATACTTAGACAGTAAAATCACTACCATTAGAATTTTTTGAGGTTTCTCAAACCATTGTAACTTCCCCGTGTGTGATATTGGTTTCTCCTTCCCTTATGATTGGCAGGAAAAGCCTAGCCTGTGTGTTTGTGTGGCCCAGGCACCAAGAGCCTCAAGTTCATGGGGCTTGTGCTGCTACAGAGGGTGTAGACCATGTTACACAGGAACCATCACGGTGTTGTGCAATGGGGGAGGGGGGCAAGTTCTGTTCCCTGCCAATACTCCTATCAGAAAGGATCTCTTCTTGCCACAGAGACTACAGCAACAAGGCAAAGTTTACTGAAGTGGGAAACAGGCACCAGACAAAGCAGCACATCGGAGGGACTGCTTCTTAGTCAGGCAAAGAGATGAAAGCACTCCCAGAAAAGCAAAAACAGAATGACCTCAACATTTTTCAACACATATTGGAGGAAACAAGCCTCCACAGATATCAGCTGATGGAAGCTGGAATAAACACGGACTTTTTACAAATTGCAAAAGTAACATCAGAGGCTCTGAAACAAGGTAATATAGTTTAGATGTTTGTCCCCTCCAAATCTCATGTTGGAAGTGTTTGGATCATAGAGGCAGGTCTCTCATTAATGGCTTAGTGCCATCCCCTTGGTGGTGAGTGAGTTCTTGCTCTGGTAGTTCATGTGAGATTTGGTTGTTTAAAAGAGGGTGGCACCTCCCACCTTGCTCTCTTGCTTTCTCTCTCACCATGTGACGTACTGCCTCCCTTTTCGCCTTCCACCATGACTGTAAGCTTTCTGAGGCCCTCACCAGAAGCAGATGTCGGCACTAGGCTTCATGCACAGCCTGCAGAACCATGAACCAAAACAAAATCTCTTCTCTTTATAAATTACCCAGTCTCCTGCATTTCTTTATGGGAACACAAAAGTGGCCTAACACCCACCCCAGGGCACCATCAACTGGGGTTAATCCCCAGTAGAATGAGAATGACAGGACAAATGGAAGAGGATAAACAGATTCTGGATACAGAAGAATTAATATGAACAGAGACTATTTCTGTGGTTCATTGTTTGAGAGTTTTGTATTGGTCAGCATGCTTTCAGCATCAAAACAAAACAGAACAAAAACATCCTGTCCAAATTAGATTAAATTATAAGAAAATACACCGACCCGCTAACCTGGAAGACCAGACAGAGTGGTTCTATCTCCATTTCTTTGACCTTCTCCATGTCGTTGCTTTATCCTCAGACTGGTAAAGAGACAGCTACAGTGGTTTCCAGCATCTCAACATATACAGCACAGCCCTAAAAGGAAAGAACATCTCTTCCTGTGGGTCCCTCTTGAGAGTGAATAAACTCTTCCCAGAATTCCCTAGCAAACTTCCCCAAATTTAGTCACATGCCCATTTCTGATTCAATCAATCCAAAGGGATTTCGATTATTATTATTCCCTTAAACAATCCAGGCCCTTCCCTGGAGCTACAGAAAACCGTCCACACAGCACAGCTATTCTCCAATGGTGGAAAAATATGCTGGATGTTAAAGAGATACCATAAAATCCACCATGCTTTCCCAAAAATGTCTTAGAAAGAAGCAGAATTTGATGCTGGAGCTCCCACAATATATCCCTAAGAGTTTAAAACTTATCTTTGTATCACTTAGGACTTTGGGGATGCTAGTGACAGAAATACAATTCAAATCAGTTTAAGCACAACATAGAACTGATTGATTTTCAGCATCTAAGAAAGGGTTAACTCTTTTCTTAGCCAACTGAAGGGAATATCCAAAGATGAGTTGGGTCCTAGATGAAGCAGAACCATAAGTGCTCAGGGCTCTCCCTTGTCACTCACCTTTGCCCCTCTTTGCACACTGACATTACTCTTTCCCACTCAGACTGATTTTTGCCACATAGCAAGAAACTTGGCTGCTGACAGCTCCCAAGATTTATGTCTCACAGCTTCAGCCACTGGAGAGAGGCTGAGCTTGAGGTAGATGCCAATCCCTGAACAAATCAACTGGAGCCAGGGATTGAGGGTCACTCTGTGCTAACATGCCAACTTCTGTTCTAGTTCCACGGACAAAGGAAAAGGCAGTTCCTAGACAGAGGACCCTCAAGGATAATCCACGATAATAGTTATGCTTAGTTGTATAAGAAATTGCAGGCTGGGCTCGGTGGCTCATGCCTGTAATCCCAACACTTTGGGAGGCTGAGAGGGGTAAATCACTTGAGGCCAGGAGTTCGAGACTAGCCTGGCCAACATGGTGAAGTCCCATCTCTGCTAAAAATTAAAAAATTAGCCAGGCGTGGTGGCATGCGCCTATAATCCCAGCTGCTCAGGAGGCTGAGGCAGAAGAATAGTTTGAACCCGGGACACGGAAGTTGCAGTGAGCCGGGATCATGCCACTGTACTCCGGCCTGAGTGAGAGAGAGAGACTCCATCAAAAGACCAAAAAAAGAAAGAAAGAAATTGCAGAGAGTCAGGCTGGGCACAGTGGCTCACGTCTGTAATCTCAGCACTTAGGGAGGCCAAGGTGGGTGGATCACTTGAAGTCAGGATTTCCAGACCAGCCTGGGCAACATGGCAAAGCCCTGCCTTTATTTAAAAATACAAAAATTAGCCAGATGTGGTGGTGGTGTCCTGTAATCCCAACTACTCAGGAGGCTGAGGCATGAGAATTGCTTGAACCCAGGAGGTGGAGGTTGCAGTGAGCTGAGATTGCACCCCTGTACTCCAGCCAGGGCAACAGAGCAAGACCCCATCTCAAAAAAAAGAGAAAAGAAAAAAGATGCTGCAGAGTCCTCACTCCAAGAGGAGGGATCCTTAAGTTGCAAAAATATTTTTTTTTTTTTATCAGTGAGGTACTTCTTGGTTTTACTAGACATCTGAATTATCAACTCAAGTCAGAAGTGGCACAACCACTGCCATATTAGAAAGATTAGTACCCGAGATCCCAGACTGTCACCTGACTGGAAGCCTCTCACCGATGGCTCCCAGGGACCACTGACCTAATCCAGGGCCTCCTCCTTCACACACCACCCCATCCTAACCTTTATGCCTTCTTAAAGTCCCTCAAGGAAGGGACCCACCATCAAGATCGTCCTTTCTGACACCTAACTCTTCTATCTGCTAGAAGACAGCAATGAGACCGTCCCTACCACGATGGTGCTTATGGTGGCCACATCTTGCAGAAGCTGAGATGGATCTCAGCCCTGTATTGTCACTTGGGAGGCAGAACCCAAATCTTAGTAAACAAAGACTTTCTCTCTTGAACCATTCACAGGAATACTGAAGATAATGAAAAAAATAATATGTAAACCATCCTTTGGGGCAGAGGCTACAAACTCACATGCCCGCCTGGACCAGCACCGGGCTGGTGTCTTTTATGAGTGAAGGGCAGTGGGGATGGGAAGGGCGGGGGAGGGGGTAAAGGTGTTGGGGGTGAGCCGCAGCAGACTCGAGATGACAGCATGCCCCATCCTCCACCCAGAAAACTA
>CAUYUD010175573.1:0-26280 GCA_963575295.1 Alouatta caraya | reverse complement strand
AAAAATTAACTCAAGATGGATTAAAGACTTAAACATAAGACCTAAAACCACAAAAACCCTGTAAGATGCCTTTGGAAACCCCTAAGGAGTACCCCATGGGGTCCATGTCTAGCCTCAACCTAGGCCTCAAGTTTCCTAGAGAAGATGAAGATTATGGAGAAACTGGTAAGGAAGTCATTCCCAGATCTAATAATGAAGAAGACCAAATGCCCATAAACTATTGTTAGCATTCCAAAACACCTAATGAACACCCTAGCTTCTATTCTTAATGGAACTGAAATAAGTATGGGACCAGTCAAGCAGCTGTCCAGGTTGCCAATGTATGAAAGCAACAAAACGTATTGATCTAAGTAAGAAATACAGGGTGGCAGCTCTGCCCTCCAACTCCTTATTTGGCTGGTTAAAAGTAAATGAAGTTCACAGAATTTACTAGGAAAAACAAGCAGGGAGGCCTGGTGTAGTGGCTCATGCCTGTAATCCCAGCACTCTGGGAGGCTGAAGCAGGAGGATCTCTTGAGGCCAGGAGTTTGAGACCAACCTGGGCAACATAGTGAGACCCCATCTCTGTAATAAAATAAAATAAGCCAGGCATGGTGGCACCCAACTATAGTCCTAGCTACTCATGAGGCTGAGGCGGGAGGATGCTTGAACCCAGGAGTTAGAGGCTGCAGTGAACTATAATCATGCCACTGCACTCGAGTCTGGGTGACAGAGCAAGACCTTGTCTCATAAAGGAAAGAAGGAAGGAAGGGAGGGCAGGAGGGAGGGAAAAGAAAATAGAGGTGGGGAGGGGTGGGGAGGGGAGGGGACATAGTTTCTGTTCTGATAAGACTCTGCCTAGCCTCTTGGTCGGTCACGTGAGGAACATGTCCTGGATATGGACAAAGGCACCTGCAACTCTCAGCTCGGATGATCAGCAGGGACCTAGAGGGCCAGTATCAGTTAGCTGAACACCAGAAAACCAGGAATGCCCGGCATAGTGCCATTTCTTGGAATATTGTTATCCAGATTTTAAATCCTGCCTCCCAAGAAGTTAACTCAGAAAATCATGAAAGCCACCAAAAAAGAAAATTAAAAGTATGAAAATTCATTTATAAAAAAAGAGAACTTTTAAAATTGCACAGACTTTGGATCTACTACCATGTCAGTAACTCTGACCTTGGTGAGTGAGTGTCATGCCATCCATGTACAAATAACAGAAAAATGTACAATAAGTTTCAAATAACTTGCAATGCATTATATATCCCTTATTTTGAGCATATAGGAAAGCACAATGTTTTATTAAAAGAAAAATAAGCACTTTGGGAAGCCAGGGTGGGTGGGTCACTTGAGGCCAGAAGTTCGAGACCAGCCTGGCCAACATGGTGAAACACCATCTCTACAAAAAATACAAAAATTAGCCAGGCATGGTGGTGTGCACCTGTAATCCCAGCTACTTGGGAGGCTGAGGCATGAGAATCACTTGAACACAGGAGGCAGAGGTTGCAGTAAGCCAAGAACGCAACCCTGCACTCCAGCCTGGGCAACAGAGTGAGACTCCATCTCAAAAAAAAAAGAAAAATAGTATTAGCATCTCTCCACCCCTGTGCTATATTAGTTTGGAGAGGCCTAGCAAAAGTATATCCAAAATATGTTTTAACCTAAAACTGACAGCCCAAGTATTAAAATACTCAACAAAAGCCAAATGTTGTGATCACAGAAAACCTTCTGAGATACAAATAAACCTGTAATTTTATTTTAAATTTTAGTTATTAGCATGATTTTACTATGAAAATTTTATTTCACTTATTAAAACGTTACACTTTGACATGATACAGAAAAACAAACAGTACTGTCAGTTGCTAGACTGCTCCTGCAGTTATTATACTGCATATTGTGTTACTAAGTAGCTGTTCACTTTTAGCTGGCACATTTGATGATACCTCTAACCTTTTGACTCAAGGCAATGTAATTTTGGAAACTGTTTTTCAGTGACATGTTTTTACGATTTATAATTGTTATAAGAAGAATAATAGCCCACAAAGATATTCACATTTTAATAACCCAAACCTGTGAGCATATTACTTTACATGGCAAAAGGGACTTTCTTTTTTTCTTTCTTTCTTTTTTTTTTTATTTCGCAGGGTTTGGGGGTACATGTCTAAGTTTGTTATATAGGCAAACTCATGTCACAGGGTTTTTTGTACATACTATTTTGTCACCCAGGTACTAAGCTTTGTACCCATTAGTTATTTTTTCTGCTCCTCTCCCTCTTCCCATCCTCCACCCTCAAGTAGGCCCCAAGGTGTGTTGTTCCCCTTTTTGTGTCAACGTGTTCTCATTATTTAGTTCCCACTTATAAGTAAGAGCATGCAGCATTTAGTTTTCTGTTCTTGTGTTAGTTTGCTAAGGATAATAGCCTCCCGCTCTAGCCATGTTCCCACAAAAGACATGCTCTTGTTCTTTATTATGGCTGCTTGGTATTCCATGGTGTATATGTACCACATTTTCTTTACCCAATCCACCATGGACAGGCTTTTAGGTTGATTCCATGTCTCTGCTATTATGAATAGTGCTGCAATGAATATTCACGTGCATGTGTCTTTATGGCAGAATGATTTATGTTTCCCTGGCTATACACCCAGTAATGGGATTTCTCGGTGTAATGGTAATTCTGTTTGTTGCTCTTTGAGGAATCACCACACTGCCTTCCACGATGGCTGAATTAATTTACATTCTCACCAATAGTGTATAAGTGCTCCCTTGGCAAAAGGATTTTCAAGGTGTAATTAAATTAAGATATTGAAATGGGGAGATTATTCTGCATTTACTGAGTGAGCCCAGTGTGATCACAGAGCCTTTATGAGGGGAAAGGAGAGGCGTGGAGTCAGAGAAGGAGGTGTGACAAAAGAAGGACAGGCGAGAGAAAGAGCAAGACCCAGCAGGGTGCAGGCAGGTGGTGGTCGTGGGGGAGACTGATTTGAAGATGCTACAGCTGGCTTTAAAGATGGAGGAAGAAGCTGAAAGCCAAGGAATGCAGGCAGCCCACAGAAGCTGGAAAGGCAAGAAAATGGATTTTCCCCTAGAGCCTCCAGATGAAACGCAATCCTGCTGATAACTCTGGGCTCAGAAAACCTATTTTGGACTTCCGACCTCCAGAACTGTCAGATAATAAATGTAAGCCATTGACTCTGCGGTTACTTTGTTATAGCAGAAATAGGAAACAAATAAAGTAACTTAGGAAAATCTTTTAAAACTTCCTTATCTTCAGCTTAAGAAAATGATTGGTGGTCTACAGCAATCATCCTGACAATTAAAAAATCCAGTCTCCAAAATTCAAAACTATAAGGAGTTATCTTCTTAAAGCATTTTTACAAAAATGTATTGTGAAGAAATTTGATGATTAGGAAGATCACAGTATATTTAGGGTCCCTCATTTTTCTCTAGTACTTCTGTTTCATATTCTTAGTAATTTTTTTTTTTTTTTTTTTTTAGAAAAGGTCTTGCTGTAACCAAGGCTGGAGTGCAGTGGCGGGATCTCAGCTCACTGCAGCCTGGACCTCCTGGGCTCAAGGGATCTTCCCACCTGAGCTTTCCAAATAGCTGGGACTACAGGTGTGCGCCACCATGCCCAAGTATTTATTTATTTATTTTATTTTTTTGTGTGTCAATAGAGTCTCGCTATGTTGCCCAGGCTGGTCTTGAACTCCTGAGCTCAAGCCATTTACCTGCCTTGGTCTCCCAAAGTGCTGGGATTTCAGGTGTGAGCCCCTGCACCTGGCTAATAGTCTTTAATATTTCTGGATTGAAGATAATTTATCACATATGTTTACATAATTTTAGATTTTTCCCCACCTTATGAAATTTTGAGGTTGGTGGCAAAGCTGACATTCTGCTTTTAATTAATCTTTAATAAAATGTGAAGAATTTCCAAGTAGAATGTAGTCTTGAAATATTTTGCCCTAAAAAATTAAATAGCTAAAAATTACAGTTCTTAATGTTTAAATGCTGGTGAATAAAATCATTCTACAAAAATTAGAATTATCATGGAAACTCTTATTAATCTTTCTTATTAAGCTTATTAAACTCTATAAACTTAGTAAAAAAGACAATATTCTTTCTCAACTAATCTAGAGATAAGGCTTTTTTCCTAATATTTTTATTAACTATTTTCCTAATTTAAAAACTTTTTTTTGTAGAGATGGGGCCTTGCTATGTTGCCCAGGCTGGTCTTGACCTCCTGGTCTAAAGTGATCCTCCTGTCTCAGCCTCCCAAAGTGCTGAGATTACAGGTGTGGGCCACTAGCCTCTAATTTTTTAAAATATGTGAATATAATACTTACATTTTGCATAATATGAACAGCATTCACAATCATTACATTTTGTATCATTTTACTCATCCAATTATGCATATTTCAAGGAGCTGTTTTTCTCCAAAGTATACATCTAGAATCCTTATCAGAATTTGAGAGGAAATATTCAAATAGTAACAATATAGCTAAACAAAAGCAGAAAATACAAAGAAGGAAGAAAATACTACTAATAAACAGTATATCTGATTGACATACTTTGTTCATACCACTACCATTATTTCACAGGCTAACTATGATATGCAACCAGGAGAGATATTACTTCCTGATTCCCTGACCTAAGCAATCACGCAAACCACAGGGGCAAGAAGCCTGGAAAGAGCACTTAACTTCCCAGACTCCATGGCTGGCAGACTTCAGGTTAGATTCTACCTATGAGAGGCACTCGCTTGTTTGGGGGATGCAGAAGAGGAGAAGCCAGTGTTTCAGAGGCAGGACAGGGAGGCTCACAGCAGCAGCAGCAGCTCCTGTGGGGTTCTGTATGGAGTTTTGGGCATCTCCTTGAGAATCTCCCACCTTGATGCTATGGGAAGCTGACACCATTCATGGCCACTTCCCTGGGATCTCTGAACTTTCAGATTCATAAGTGGCCCCAGCACTTTGGGAGGCTGAGGTGGGTGGATCACAAAGTCAGGAGATCGAGACCATCCTGGCTAGCACGGTGAAACCCCATCTCTACTACAAATACAAAAAAAATTAGCCAGGCTCGGTGGCACGTGCCTTTAGTCCCACCTACTCAGGAGGCTGAGGCAGGAGAATCACTTGAACCCGGGAGGCGGAGGCTGCAGTGAGCTGAGATTGCGATGTCACTGCACCACCTAGGCAACAGAGCAAGACTCCATCTCAAAAAAAAAAAGAAAGAAAGTAAGAAAGTGGCCTTTCTGGCCTTTCTTCTCCCTGCTCTTGTAAGGTTGTGAATGCCTCTTGTCCCCTACTTTGAATCTTTTCCTTCTCTAAATACCTAGAGTGACTTCTATTTTTCTGACCAAACTTTGACTAATACAACAACATGCACATACAGTCACAAGATCATGGATCACCCTCAAGTTCAGGGAAGACACGGTATCTTGAAGCAGGCATCTGAGTACGTGGCCTTCCAAAGGCTGAAGACAAAGCAAAGCAGATCTTGCCTAACCACCAGGGCTCAAGCCGCATTCCTGTGCACCTCAATTACCATCCAGCCAGAGCAAGCCCACAGGTCTTCATCTGACCCTGATGTTCAGTGAGGCTGCTCCGCCTTCCTAACAGTCAACTGTGTTTGTGTTTTTTCACAGGATGAAATCAGCCTAGTGAGGTAATAATACTGCTGGCCTGGGGGCACTTGGGCTCATGCAACCTGAGAAAAGCAACCATTACCAAAGCATCAAGTTGCTAGTCAGAGTCTTTCCACATGTGAAGGTGCAGTAGGTAGGGCTGGGAGTAAATGAACAGTAAAATGCATCCTTTATGGTGCAAATGACAGGAACCGCCCCCCCGCCCCCACCATCGAGGAATGGGGAAACAAGGCAAGGAAGACAGCTGAGAGGCAATGAAAAAATAAAACCTACTGTGCACCCAGTGTTGTGCTGGTCCAGTGGTTCTCCACGTTTTTTATCTTAAGGCCCCTTAAAAATTATTGATGGCCCCAGAGAACTTCTGTTTATTGATTATTATCATTTTATAAATTGAAACTGAGAAAATTTTACACTTGATCTTAGCCAAAAAGCCGAGAAGCAATGAAACTGAGAACATTTTTAGAAGAATACATAGCACACGTTCCAACAGCTGTCAGAGCTGGTCGCCTTTGGAAACCACAGGGATGAGAAAATGAGAGCAAGAAGATAAATGACATCTTGGTATTTTCATGAAAACACTGTTGACCTTGAAGCTACCCTGAAAGGGTGGTGGGGACGCCTGGACCACACTGTGCCAGTTGCCGTGCTAGGCTGTTGTATCGTATCTAGCTCGTTTTGTTCTCTTAACACTGAAATGTGTGTGATTACTATTCCCGTTTGACAGCGGAAGAAACGGGATCAGAAAGGCCTAAGTAACGTTCCCTTGGTGGCCCAGTTACTCTGCAGCGGACGAGGATTTAGCCCTGCTCTCTCTGCCTCCACAGCCTCCACCTGAACAGAGGACCTGACCACCAGGGCCAGACTCAGGAGGAGTAGCTGGAGGGTCCCCAGGCCGTCACGAGGGACCCCGCAGTGGGAAGAAGGAACCTTCCCCTCAGGAGCTGACTGGCCAAGAGGGTAACTGGAGTATCCAGGCTTACCTCCACTGCAAAATGGGCCCACAGCCTTGACATTATGGTCCGGGACAGGGAGGATGCCCGGAATAGAGACCTGGCTGCCAGCGCAGGCTTTGACATCAGTTCAGGGCTGGGACGGAGTTCCCATGGTATTTTGCTCAAAGTCACTCTCTAGCCCAGCCCCTTAGGTCCCTCCTGACGACCTGGGGACTTTCCAGCTACTCTTCCTGAGTCTGGCGCTGGTGGTCAGGTCCTCTGTTCAGGTGGAGGCTGTGGAGGCAGAGAGAGCAGGGCTAAATCTGGTCTGCTGCAGAGTAACTGGGCCACCAAGGACACGTTACTTAGGCCTTTCTGATCTTGTTTCTTCCCCTGTCAAATGGGAATAGTAATCAAACACATTCTAGTGTTAAGAGAACGTAACGAGTTAGAATATGATAAAATAATACCAAGATATCATTTATCTTTCTGCTCTCATTTTCTCATCCTTGTGGTTTCCAAAGCCCATTAGGGACTGCGCGGGAGAGTGTCTTAGAGCTCTCACCATGGGGACTCCCTCCCAGCCCTGAGCCCTCAGTCCTGTGTCCGGACTAGAATCTCAGGGTTGGCTGGTCAGCCGAGGGTGGGAGATGGGGCTGTGTAGCCTGAGAGGGAAAACAGCTCTATTCTTGCTAATCCACACGGGCAAAGGATCAGCCCGGAGAATCTGGGGCCTTCTCCAGGACCATAATAGGTGATTTCGCTCCAAAGCCTGCCAGTGGAATATCAGTTTAAATCCACCGAGAGCAAGTTTTATATTAGAACGGCATTCCATAGCTACTGCTGGCCTTCCACTGGGGTGCTGTTTCCAATCTCCAAGATGTCAAATAATTTTAAAGGCACAGAAGCCCAGCCAGGCAGGCAGTGGCAGAAGGCATGTGGCTGCCAGCATTCCCACAGCAAATGCTCAAGGCAGCTTCAGGGAAGCCTCCACCCCAATCCTGACCCCCGACTCTGGTCTCTATTCTGCTTCCAGCTGCAAGACAGGCTGGAAGAACACCTGGACGAGAAACCTGGGGTGCCCAGAGCACTCACTCACACCCTTTGTGAGGTACCTGACTGTCCACACCCTCAAGGTGGCCTGCATTTGCTTATTTAGATACCTAGCTCCTGGGCGCAGTGTCTGGAATCACAGGCCACTGCCAGGTCCCCCATGGCCACCGCATTCCCTGCCAGCCTGGCATACTCCTTGTGCTGCTCCCAGGCAGGGTTGGCCATGCTCTGCGAACCAAAATAACACCAACAATCACTCGCATTGTGAGGCTGTTTCCACTCCAGCTTCTCATGCCCTGTCTTGCCGAAGCTTTACAAAAGTCTTACAGGCTTTGCAAGTGACGGTCCATTGTCCTCCTTCTTTACAGGTGAGGAAGCTGAGGCCTGGCGGGTGAAAACAGGTGTCTAAGGTCACTCCACGGGAGAGCTGGCACTAAGTCCCAGGTCTCTCTGTCTCAGCTCAGGGTCCCCTCTGCTGTCTGGCATTTTCGGGGTGAGGTGCAGCGCAGGAACGGTGCAGGGCACTGGAGCCAGAGGTGTGGTGAGCCCAGGGCCCCTTTCTCCTTTGTCTCATTACTGGTGGCCACCAGCCATCAGTCCTCAAAGGATCATTCTCTGAGCTTAGAAACATACAAATCAGGAGTCCAATGGCTGAGCGATCTAATTTTAATTTTCTTTCCTAAATTTAAATTTAATGAAATATTAAATTTAAAAGTAAATAGAGAGATTTAAATTGAATACTCAAATCTCTCTCTCCATTTAAGCAACTCCCCTGTGCCTCCTGTTCCTGGTTTCTGCAAAAAGGAGCCTGCCTTTGGCCATCTCAGGAGCACTGGTGGGTGAAGCTCATCTCTGGAATCCTTTTTGGGATGTGATCGTGGTCACTCTGCAGTTTATTTAACCACATGCCCAGGTGGAAGAAAACCTCTGACTTTCCAGCCATGATGTAATAGACCCTGCATCCTGCCTTCCCGGGCTTGGGTCATGATGAGAAAGAGGGCTAACCTCCCTTTTGGGACTAAGTGAGGTTAGCCCTTGTCTTGGTAAAGCCACCTCTGGGAAGCAGCAATTTGCCCAGACCAGTGGTAAACGTGGGGTGGTGCTACCAGACACAGGCCAGGATGACCTCCAGGGCTTCCCGCACCCACTTCTGCAGTGGTGGGAGGCAAGCCTTAGCAACAGGCTGTTGCTGGACAGATGGGGCCCAAAGCAGGGGGCAGGGACAGTCAGGCAGCCAGAGGGAGCCATGTGAGGACTCGGCAGTGGGACCCCGGCTTGGTCCAGGTGCCCTGACCTCTGACTCTTTACCCAGAGGAGTGGTGTGCAGGGAAGGAAGCTCACTGCGGCCTGGCTGAAGACACTGGGCTCCATGTTGAGTTGTGCTGTCAGCAAAGGCTTGATGCACAAGTGTCATGGAACAGCAGAGAGGACCCTCCAAGCAAAGTCATGATCTCGCCTCTTGGGGCTGACTGGCTGCCCCAGCAGTTACAGGATTCTGAAGTGGACTTGTGGGAGAAACACTCACATGGGCGCTCAGAGCTTCCTGCCTCTCGTGAAGAGGAACCCAGCACTTCTGTGTCCGGAGAGATTCGGCCAAGAGGCTGCTGGAGCCATTCTCTCGGGCTGGACAGAGAGCTTGTGGGTGACTCCAACTTGCCTTTAGGGGCCAGCTCCCCCAGTGCCCTGCTAGGAAAAGTCCTTGGGAATCTAAGGAAAGGCATTCTACCGAGCAAACAGCTCAGCTTTGTGCTGTGAAGGCCAACCTTCCTCTCTACAGCAACTCCTCTTTGTAGACGAGTGCACTCAGTCCTCAGGCTCCCGTGGCAGTGTTTGAACAGCGCGTTTTATCCCTCACTCTTGGCCATTTGGGTGCTGGGGTCAGCAAAGGGGTAAACTGCTTCCTGCGTCACCATTCGTGAGACAGTGGCTGTTGGCTCACAGGCTGAGATCAGAAGCAGATGGGATGGCAGGTGAATAAACAAACAGCTGCAAGAGAACGTGATCTGTCCTTCGTGGAGGCGAGGACCAGGTGCTGGGAGAGTGGCAATGGTCATGACTAATGCTGTGGGAGCAAAAGAGCCTTTGAGGGCGTGATGCCACCCTAGCCTGCCATGGGTACTGCCTGCTCAGAAGGCTGACGGCATGCCCGGGGAGGCCCAGAGAGGTGACTGGGAAGACAAGGGCTGAAAGGGAGGAGTCTGAGGGCTGACCTAACATGTTGATAACGCCTAAGATGGCTCCGTGGGTGGCAGGCCCGGCCCCTGCCCACTCCTAAGAGCAGATTCTTAGAGCAGGCTTCTGATGAAGGTGCAGAATGAGTCAGGGTCACTGGGTGCAAGTAACAGAAACCAATGGGCCAATTTAAGCTAAGAAGAAATCTACAGGGAGGATGATGAGGTGTTCACAGAATGGCAGAAATTTGTGGGGAAGCCAGACTTGGAAAATAGGAACCAAGAGAGGACAGCAGCCAGCAGGTCAAGGGCATGTCCCAGAAACACCTGCCATTGCCAGAAGTCATCTTTCAACTGTTCCTGCATCTTGGCCGCTTTCTCCAAGGGTCAAAGTTTCAAATGGCAGAAACATGAATCCTAAGCACAGCATCTGGCTGCCAGAGGACAGGGAGCAGGCCTTCGTGGGTCCTGGTGTCTGGATAAGGGAGGCCTGGAAGCCTTAGGGACAGACATCCAGCTTTTCTTCACGCAGCCGTGCAGTGGCTAGAGAGCTGCTGACTTTGGGGATTGGGCAGCAATTGCCAGGAGGAAGCATCCTTCCTCCAGGGGTTTTACTCCTCCTAAGCTATGGAAAAGTTCAGTAACAGCCCGAGGTTGGAGGCATCCCAGGGTCAGGCCGGGAGGAGGGCAGAAGTTACTTTTCTAGTTTCTGCCTTTCCTAATAACTAATTCCTTTCTTTCTATGGTTTTTTGAGAAAATAACTTGTTGTCATCTATATAGCAGAGATCCATTGTGTATAGTCCGAGGTAGAGGTAAGGGAATCCTAAACAGAGCATAATGACGACTCCTCTGTAGAGGAACTTTAATGACTGAAATTTATTAAATGCCTACTGTATGTCAGGTGCTGGATTAAATACCCTTTTATGTGGCAGGGAGGATTTATTTTAAAACCTTGCTACATACTGTATATAATAACCTGAAACTGAAAGCTAGGCAGATGTGTACCAATACTAGAATAAATACCTTATGATATATTCATATGTTAGAATACTGTAGGACAGCAGCATTCTTGGCACCTGGTCTTCCCCTATGGGTCCCTGTGATCTTTTCAGGGAAGCTGCAAAATCAAACCTATTTTCATAACAATTCTAAGATACTATTTGCCTTTTCCACTTGATGTGCAAACCCAATGGTGGGTAAAACTGCAGGTGGCTTAACACAGATCAAGGCGACAGCACCAAACGGAACTAGTAGTCACTCAGTTATTCACTCCCATACATCCTCACTGCAAAGTTTGCAATTTCATTCAAGATTGTGTCTTAATGAAGCAGTAAAAGTTATTAATTTTAGTCTCAACCCTTGAATGCATGTCTTTTTAATATTCTGTGTGGCAAAATAAGGAGTTTGCATAAAGTACTTCTGCTGAATACTGAAGTACAGTGCACATCTTGAAGAAAAGCATTTGTGAGATTGTGTGAATTGCAAACTGAACTAGCTACTTGTACGTGATTCTGGGCGTACATGTGCAGAGATTCTTGGATTGCGATGGAATTTCTAGGTCACAGAGTGTGGGCATGTTCAACTTCATGAGAAAATACCAAACTGTTCTCCAAAGGAATTATTAGACTTTTACATTTTTTTGGCCAAATGAAATGGTCTTTCATTTCAGTCTCGATTTTTGTTTTCCTAATCATTAATGAGGCTGAATGTTCATTGGCCACACAGACTGTCTGCCACTGCTAATTTTGAATCAGCCTAGTCAGCTAATGTCACAGAAAACGTCAACATGAGCACACGTGGTACTAGCCGGGGATGGGAGAAGTGGTTTAGTATGACCATATTTAATGTGTTCTAAGATGCCATCAGTTATAAGATGCACCATCAGCTTAACATAGATTTAATGAAAAAAAGTCATATCTAATTAAATATTTTTTAAAAAACAAATAATAGTGTACTGTATCAGTCCATTTTCACCCTGTTATAACGAACTGCCTGAGACCGGGTAATTTATAAAAGGAAAGAGGTTTAATTGACTCACAGTTCAGCAGAAAACTAACAATTGTGGCAGAAGGTGCAGGGGAAGCAAGGCACGTCGTACATGGCAGCCGGAAAGAGCGCGCGGGGGTAACTTCCACTTTAAAAACCGTTAGATCTCATGAGAACTCCGCCACTATCATGAGAACAGCATTCGGGAACTGCCCCATGATCCAATCACCTCCCCCAGGTCCCTCCCCCGACAGTGGGGATTACAATTCAAGATGAGATTTGGGTGGAGACACAGAGCCAAACCATATCATGTACATTTATCTGTATAATCATATAGCATTTTCTTTATCACCATCAATTCTAAGTTTTCTTTGCATTTACTGTCTAAAGTCTCTTCCCAGTTGAGGCAAATACTAGAAATATAGAAATATAGAAACTGTGCCCATGAACTTGACCTCCTGAGTATACTCAGTAGAGACAGTTAATATACCAGGTTTTGTATGCATTTCCTGTTTGGTTAAACTCTTGGTTTCCTTTTCTCTGCAATAGAATCTGGAAATTTGGAAGTCACCAGATACTTCTGACAGATGGATGTGCAGTATCTAGTGATAATCGTTCACAGGGCACAAATTAACCACAGCAGCCTGTCCCAGCTCTCAATTCTGCAATCTCCTTGGAAAGCTTTAGCTAAGTTTGCATAGCTCAGTGATGACAGCCATGTCACAACTCACTCCTCTATTTGCTGCTAGTAAATTTGGGTTGACATCAATTAAAAGACACAACCCAATTTCAGAAACGTTCAGAAGTGAAAGAGTGTGTATCTTATTTTTCCTCTAATTATCTATTAAATTTTAAAATTATATATGTGTGTATTTTTGTATAGGTAAGTATGTGCATGCGTGTGTGTGTGACCAACATTTATTAAGCATCTTCCAGGTGATAACTTCCATGACTCCACGTCAGGAACTCTCCATTTATTATCTCTAATCTTTACAGTAATTTTGTGAGGTAGATGAAATCCTCATTTTAAAGGAAACTGAGGTTCAAAGGGTCAAGATAACTTGACCAAGACTCATAAGTTGCAGAATCATAATTCAAATCCAAGTCTATCTAATGTCAAAGCCCATAAACTTTCTAACATGTATGAATCTCTTTTTTAGGTACCAAATTTCATGGACCACTACTAGATATGACCTCAAATAAATTATTGCCAGTTCTGCCTGTTACGTCTCTAAGGTTGCATGCCTCCCTTTATGAAGAGGTTACTGGCAGGGACAATGGAGAGATTTACAAGACAGTGAGCAATGTTAAAAATAACAACAAGGTATTTGCTGCTGATCCTGTTGAGCTCCCTTGAGCTCTGCACTGAGTAGGGAGGGCGTGTTAATTTGCTTGTGTGGAGGTATGTCTCAGGTTGCTGTCAGAATCTCCCACATCTTCCCACCTCAGCCAGGGCTTGGTGTCATTTCTTCTAGTGTTCGTGGGTGCAAAACCCTAATTTTTGTTATGATGAACAGATGTGCTAATGTTAATAAGGAGGCTAATTTCGGCCCTGGAATGTACTTCTTTTCATTAAGAGTGTCCTAGCCCAGAGAGGTCTAGACAGGGACTGATGCATGGTGGTGTTGATCCAGATTCAGGAGTTTATATTTTTGCCAATCTCCAAATTACACACAGGTCCATTTGGAGCTCCTAAAGGCCTGAAGAGACCTGGGGGCGGGGATGGCGGCGGAGGGTGGGCGGGGGAGGTTCTCTAACATCAGATACAACAACCCCTAAGCTATCTTAGGCAAGTAAAAACTTGTGAGTACTCAGACCTTGCCGAAGGAGAGTGTTCCTTCATCACTCTCAAATGCATGGCTTAGTTTGGCCAATCACAAACTTTTCATCACCAAAAACCCCATTCTGTCACTTTTCCTGCTGCGCTTCTTCTTATGAAGGACTTTTATCCACCAAGTTGCATGTTGGCTTTAAAAAATTCTCTATGAATTAGATATAATCAGCAGAAAAGAGAATTCCAGCCAAAAGAAAAGAACATGAGATTTTACTCAGCCTGCCAAGGGAACATTATCTCAGGTAAAACATAATTTTCCTCAGGCTTTTTCTCGAAATGTGAAAAATAACTCCATAGTTCCACTCACTACCTTTTCAGATAAATCCTCAGGGGTCCAGTGACCTGGATTTGAAACCACCAGTATGATTTTCCCAACACAGTTCACTTTACTTTGTGGTTGACCTTGGAACCAATCACCACCCACTTTCCATTCCTGCCTTTGGATCAAGCCAATCTACACAGAAAACAAGGTACTATATTTCTTCAATCCAGAGACACCCTATCAGACTTTTTCACTGAGGTATAATTTACATCCAGCAAAATTCATTCTTTTCAATGTAAAAATTCTGAGTTTGACAAATGCATACATTTGTATAATCACCATCATAAACAAGATATTTAACAGTTCCATCATCCCAAAAACTTTCCTTGTGCCACCATGTAGCCATCCTTTCCCTCTACTTCTGGCCCTTAGCAATCACTGATCTTTTCTGTCACCTGGGCTGGAGTGTAGTCGTGTGATTATGGCTCACTGCAGCCTCAACCTCAAGCAATCCTCCTATCTCAGCCTGCCAAGTAGCTGGGACCACAAGTGTGCACCACCACACCTGGCTAATTTTTAAAAATTATTCTGTAGAGGCAAAGTCTCACTATGTTGCTGTTGCTGCTTAAACTCCTGGGCTCAAGCAATCCACTGACCTCAGACCCATAAAGTGCTGGAATTACAAGCATGAGCCACCACGCTGGGGCCCACTGATCTATTCTTTGTCCCTGTAGTCCTCTCTTTTGCAGAATGTCAGATAAATAGAATCAGACAGAGGGTGGCCTTTTCTGTCTGGCTCCTTTCACTTAGTAAAAGGCATCTGAGATTTATCCATGTCATTGCCTGTATTCGTTTATTTTTCCTTTTTTAGTGCTGAGTAGTATTCCACTGCTTGGATATACCACAGTGTATTTGCTCACCAGTTGATGGGCATTTGAACTGTTTTGCGTTTGATGATTTTGAATGAAATTACTGTAGATATTTGTGTATATGTTTCTGTATGAAAATAAATTTCCATTTATTGTGCATAAATACATGTGAATGGAATTTCTAGATCATACACTAAGTACATATTTAAATTTATAAGAAACTACTAAATTGTTTCCTTCAGCAGCTGCACCATTTTGCCTCCCATCAGTAATGTGCGAGAGGTGCCCTGCTCTGCATCCTCACCAGGACTTGATATTGTCATTTAAAAAAAAACTTTAGCCATTCTAATAGGTGTGTAGTGGTTGTATTTTGCATTTTCCTAACAACTAATGATGCTGAGGATATTTTCTATGCTTAATTGCCATCTACATATGTTCCTTGGTGAGCTGCCAGAACAAATCTGTTGCCATTTTTTTTAGTTAGGTTGTTTGTTACTGAGTTTTGAGGGTTCACTATATATTCTGAATTTAAGTTATTTGTCAAATATATGCTCTGCAAATATGTTCTCCTAGTTTGTGGATTGTCTTCATTTCCTTAGCAGTGTCATTTACAGAGCAGGTGGCTTTAATTTTGATGAAGTCTGATTCATCAATTTTTCCTTTATGGATTGTGCTTTTGATATTGTGGTATCTAAGAAACTTTTGCCTAACCTAACATCACAAAGATTTTCTCTTTTACGCTTTCTTCCAACAGTTGTTTTGTTTTAGGTTTTACATTTGAGTCTACGATGCATTTTGAGTAAAATTTTTTACAAGGTACAAAATTTTGTATAAGGTACAAAATTGGGTATCTAGGGTATGGGTCAAGGGTCAAGATTTGTTGTTACTTTTGCACATGGATATCCAATTATCCCAGCACAATGTATTAAAAAGACTATCCTTTCTTCATTGATTTAATACTGCATCTTTGTTAATTGACCATACTTGTGTGGGTCTGTGTCTAGGCTTTCTTCTCATTCCCTTCACCAATACCACCGTCTCGATGAGTACAGGAGATGCCTATGGATACCACCCCAAAATACGCCACTTTGGCATAAGGATTGTTCTGAGCTTAAGGCAACTAAGAAAGAGCAGATACAAGAAAAGCTCTCTGCCCTCCCCTAAAATGTGCCTGAAAACCTAAAAGCAGGACGTAAGTTTATGGGGCGTCTCTCCTCCCCACTCCATCAAGAAAGATAAAGGTTGAGGCCAAGGCAGATGGATCACTGGAGATCAAGAGTTCATGATCAGCCTAGCCAAACATGGTGAAACCCCGTCTCTACTAAAAATAGAAAAAATTAGCCAGGTGTGATGGCAGGCACCTATAATCCCAGCTACTGAGGAGGCTGAGGCAGGAGAATCACCTGAACCCGGGATTCACCTGAGGCAGAGCTTGCAGTGAACCGAGATGACGCCATTGCACTCCAGCCTGAGCAACAAGAGTGAAACTCTGTCTCAGAAAAATAAATAAATAAAATAAAGGTTGATCCCTGAAGATAGCTTTAAATCCTTATCAGTCTGAAGATGGCACCAGGGGAATCTACATAACAAACTCCCATTTATTTGCCTTATGAGATACATATTATTAACTTCATTTTTCAGGTGAAGAAACTAAGACTCAAAGAATTTAAAAATTTTGTCTAAAATAACACATCTTATCCTTTCCAGACAGTGAATTTAAATCCATTATTTCTTATCTCCAAAGTCTGTGTTCTTCCCACTGCCCTAGACTGCCTGTGGCTCAAATCATTTTGAGCAGATAGCATTCTTAAGAGACTTGTGAGGAAGCTGCTAAAAATTAAGGCTACTCAAGTTCCCCCCAAAACCAGCTAAATCTGAATGTCTGGGAATGTTTCCTAAGCTCCCCATTTGATGCTGAGCTGTGGTCAGGGTTGAGAACCCTGGACTTACCGCTTTCAAAAAGAAGGGTCCTCTTCCTGCCCCTGCAGCACAACATTCTGAGACGCCTGTTCCTTGGATTTGGAAGCAATGAGCAATCAATGCTTTGCGGGAGGCAACTGCTCCATCTGCGTTAGGCCTGGGAGGCTCAGGGCTATAAAAGGCAAAGCTTTCTCCTTCATTTATTAAATGCTAGTAAATCCAAGGAGTGTGTCATGGTATTTTAGCATCAACTTATCACACATGGTTGTGCTGGCTTACAATTGCAATCCTGATGAAAAACAGGTGGGACTCCTCAAAGCTGCTGTTAAGGACTTAATGGGATACACAAGGATGCTAATAAAAAGGTTTGATGAGAGGAAGGTGGCCATTTCAGAGGATATGGTGGGACTCTCATTTCTCAGGGGGATTTGGCCTTCGGGGGCATATTTCAAAACAGAAAGCAAAGTTCCTTGCATCACCATGGGAGGCAAGAGCAACCCAGAGAGGTGCTGCCTGGAGCAGCCCAGGAACTGAGACAGGGAACCTGCTCGCTAAAATGACAGGTTTAGGTCCCAGCCTCCGTTACTGGCAGGACAGAACGGTCGCACTTTTAGGCTAGATCTTACCAAAGCTTCAGGATGCCTTTAGAAGTTGTCCCACCGAGATGTGACATCTAATCTGGGTAACATTTTGTTGCTTGAAATATCCCTATAACAAGAACCATACTGTTGTTGTGATTATTTTAAGCTTAGCGTTTCCCTTTATAAAGTTAACATCCACATCTTGAAAATTTAGAAGACGCGAAACAGTAGTCCAACATAAAGCTAAGGCAAGTTTCACAGAACGAGTACCGTGTTAGAACTTGATGTACATCACCTTATTTAATCCTTGTGAGAACTCCCATGGGGAGAAGCCTTACTTCTGTCTTCAGATGAAGACACTGAGGCTTAAGGACATACAGTGCTTTGCTCAGTGCTCCCAGGGAGGCAGGTGGCCTGACCCCAAAGCTATTCTCATCCCATTACACCTCACAGCCTTCGTACATTTTGGTATATTTCCTTATATCCTTTCTTTTGTTAAGCAAGCACTTTTATTTTTGATGTGATGCTTGGATTCCATTTTTTTGTTTTTGAGATGGGGGTCTCGCTATGTTGCCAGGTAGTCTTGAACTCCTGGGCTACAGGAATCCTCCCGCCTCAGCCTCCCGAGTAGCTGGGATTACAGGCATGAAGCACTGCACCCAGCTTCTGGATTCCATATTTTTGAGCACAAGAAAAATCCAGTTTTGCTTCCAGCTTTATTTTCTAGCAACTTGTGAAAGTTGTCAATGAAAGCAGAGTCACTTGTGTTAAAGATCCTAGCAAATACAACCAGGAAAGCCATGAAGAAGGGTTCTCATGCACAAACACCTGATAACAAGAACTATCACAAAGGACTGCAAAAACCAGAACCTCGCACAAAGATCATCACAACCTTCCACAAGAAACACTTCCGTGAGGACAACTGCCCAGCGACTGCCTATCTAACCTTGGAATGACACCACCTGTTACTGATCTTTGTAGGCAAGGATAATTATCACAAAACAATCATGTAATCCTCCTCATTTTTCTTTTAAAAACCTTTGTCTTCCTTTACCTCTGTGAATTTCACAGAGTTTATGTTGGCATGTGTATTCCATTGCAATACCCATTCCTGAATTTTTTCTCTGAGTCTGTTATTTAGGCTGACAAAGTTGTTAATAGAAATAGTTTTCCAGTTCGTTTTTGGCCTTTGAGCATTCATTTGCCAGTTGACACACTCTGAATACTAGGCTTTCTGGGGAGTCCCTCCCAGGTAAAGAGTTTGTCTTGGCGAACTCAATTGTTGATGAAACTTGGTTCAAAGAGCAAATCACTCGTGAAAGGGAGTCTGGTACCGGGGAGCAGAAGTTGGAATGGCAGAGTCAAGGGAAATAAAGCTCTCTCCTTTCCCACCACACAGACAGATACAACCCTATATATAATGATATATTATTTTATATGTTATATATAATATATAGTTTTATATATATATATATATATATATATATATATATATATATTTTTTTTTTTTTTTTTTTGAGACAGTCTCACTCTGTCTCCCACACTGGAGTGCAGTGGTACAATCTCAGCTCATTGCAAGCTCCACCTCCTGGGTTCAAGTGATTCTCCTTCCTCATCCTCCCTAGTAGCTGGGATTACAGGCATCTGCCACCATGCCTCGTTAATTTTTGTATTTTTAGTAGATTCAGGGTTTCACCATGTTGGCCAGACTGGTCTTGAACTCCTGACCTCAGGTGATCTGCCCACCTCGGCCTCCCAAAGTGCTGAGAATACAGGCGAGAGCCACCATGCCCGCACAAGCTAGAATAGTTTTTAGTAAACCTCCATCCTGATTGCTCATAGAAAGGGAAGCTTTTATGAAATAAGGAATTTTTTTGAGACAAGATGACATGGGAAATGAAAAGAATGCTCTTTCCACAGTGATGTGTAAACCCAGGGGGAGCCGAGGGTCTGTGCTGGGTTGCTGGAAGGAATGCCCCCACCGTCCCTCCACCCTGTGGACTGAGCAGGTCAAACCCGTGGGGAGCAGAGCAAACAAGACAGAGACGGGCTTTGGGAGACAATGGCAGGGCAGCAGGAGGCCAGGCAGGCTTGGGGTTCTGGCCACAAGTGCAAGAGCAGAGACCGTGTTTGTCTTCGAACTCTACGTAGCTATGAAAATTCAGGATATTTCCTGAACCCAGATGGTAGAGGTTGGCTAACCTCTTGCATAACCTCTGTTTCAGGTTAAAGGGACAAAACCCACTTTCATCACATCTTTCTGGCTAAGGTCTTGCCTTGGCTTCCTTTGCTTCACAATAGAGTCATTGACCCACGCTGGAGTCTGTGGGTGGGACCACAAACAGGAACATTCACTCAACAAAACAAACATTTCTCTCTGCAAACTGGGATCCCTGCACTTTCAATCCAAGGGCTTGCTGATGATCGCCCAGGGCTTCCAGGAGCGATTAGCCCCAACCCTCCACGAAATGACTGTGTTTGCTTCCTTTCATATGTTGACCCCGTGCTTTTTGGCTAACGTATCAAAGAAGAGAAATCTGAAATGGGTTTCTGAACGTTCAAAGCTCCAATTCCTGAAGAAGAGAATTTAAAACAAACCTCCCTTGGACTCTCAGCAGAAGTGGACAGCAGTATCTCCACTTAGAAATCTGCAGGTGAAGGACTGGGCGAGCCAGAGGCAATCTGTTTCTCATTAGAATTCTTGGCAAAGCGTTTTGAGGCGCATCTGGAAAAGAAATGAGAAGAAGGACTGCCAGTGAGGTTTGTTTAATAAGCTCCCTTCTCCCCTCACACGTCTGCTGGCTTTCCCGTCCGCAGGCCACCTGGGACCAGGTTTTCCAGTCCCTCTGTAGCCCCCCACATGTGTCTGTATATAATCTGGGTATGGAGGATAAAGTGGAGAATCCAAATAAGGAAAACCCATTTCACTCTCATTTTTCTAAATGTCAAATGAAATTCTCCCTCAGACACTCTCCCTTTCACAGATGCAGTGGATAGGAAGTGGAGGAGTCCGTGATAAAGATCCCTTTTATTAATTTGTGCAGAACGGCAGTCTTGAAGATGACATCTTAACCACAGCTTTTATCTGAGCATCATGACATTTGCTTCAAGTAACAGATCTTCATTTTACAGATGGGGAAAACCAGTAATAATAACAAAAATACAAAACCAAACGAAACCTGCAGCCCAGAGAGAAGAGGCTTACACAGTTTCACAGCCACTGGGAGTCAGAGCTGAGATGAGGAATTCGATTCCTGTCTCCTGCTGTGTGCTGTAGATCACAGTACCCCCAGACGCCACCACGTTCTCTTTCCTGGGTGTCCCAGGTCCTAGCGTAAATGCTGCTACTGCCCAGAAACCCTCCCTGACCCAAATCCACCCTCAAGTGAGGCCTGTCTGTGAGCACTCTATGCACATTTTCTTTGTAGCGTTTATCCGATTTGAATCAGAGCTTTGTGTGATTATTTGCTTGTATCTCCTCTCTAGCAAGACTGTAAGCTCCCCGAGACAGAAACTGTGTTGTGTCCCGTTCATTACTGTATCTGCACCACCCTGCACAGCAACTGGTCCATGATGGGCCCACAAAAACATATATTGTGAGTCAATGAACAAATAAGTGAAAAATTGCCCACCACGGTGGTGAAGGCTGAACACAGATCAGCTTCTTTACTTCCTTGGTGAGTTAGCCAGTAAGGGATTTCCCAAGGAAATTTCCAGAGATTCTGTTGTTTCTCGTTGACATTGTACAAAAACCTTTTGCTAAACATTGGGAACTTCCTAAGAAGTGAGAGGCTGGAAGACTGAATTGTGCAGGATTTCTGCTTGTTGCTGGCCTAGGAGTGTAAAGGATGAACAGACCAGGAGTGCCGGCAGCAGTTACTCTGTGCCCTGTGGGTGATGTCCCGCTCCCTTTCCTGGCTGTGTATTCTGGGGGATCATCACTGCTTCCTGGCTGGGTGCATGAGGGCATGATTCAGTCTGAGTAATGGGCTAGTTCTTCCTGGCCTTGCCATCAGTCCTGCAGCCTGGGAAAGCACCAATCCAAAGGTGGTTGTGGCACACATCCTCCAGTTCATATAGGGAAACTGAGGCAAGTGGGGAGGACTGTTCTGGTAGTGGCAGAGCTGGAACCGGAATCCAGGGCTCCTGCTTCTTTGCTATTCTCCCCAGCACTGTTCCATCAGTCAGCACTTGCGGTGTGCTCAGCGCTGTCTATACCATCAGGTTGGTGCAAAAGTTATTGCAGTTTTTGCTATTGCTTTTAATGGCAACAACCGCAATTACTCACCCATCTAATAGGTTCTGAAGTGGAGGCAAAAAATCTTGAAAATTAAGCACAAAAAATTAAGTACCCGAAACGAGCATATAGCATGGTCCCACCTTCTGGGAACTTACAGTTTTGGTGGAGAGTGAAACTGAATGCTTGAAACATTGATCAAGGAAAGACTGCAGGTCTAGGTTGTTACATGCTATGTTGTGTGCAGGACAGACACTAAGCACTGAGAATTCTAAGAGGCCACTTGACAGCTGTGCACAACTCTACAACTCCACCTTGAGTGCACCTGCGACACTGAAAAATTTCTGCACACCAGGAAATCCTGGAGGTTGCAATGCAGCAGCAGCAAAGGGCACATAGTCTTCGGAGTTAGACCTCCAGGCTTTGCCACTTTCCGTTCTGTGATCGTGGGCAGGTCATTGAGCCTCTCTCAGACTTGACCTTCTCTTCTGTAAAACGAGATAAAGGTACTTCCTTTGTGGGGTTGTTGTGAGAATTACATTCCTGTAACATTTGTCAACTATTATAAGTTGATTTGCAACAAATAGCAGTAATTATCATTATGAAACATAAAGCTGTAAGTCTGGGCACGGTGGCTTGCGTCTGCAATCCCAGCACTTTGGAAGGCCGAGGTGGATGGATCACGAGGTCAGGAGTTCGAGACCAGCCTGGCCAACATGGCGAAACCCCATCTCTACTAAAAATACAAAAATTAGCCAGGCGTGGTGGCGGGCGCCTGTAGTCCCAGCTACTCAGGAGGCTGAGGCAGGGGAATCACTTGAACCCAGGAGGTGGAGGTTGCAGTGAGCCGAGACTGTGCCACTGCACTCTAGCCTGGCAACAAAGAGTGAAACTCCATCAAATAAATAAATAAATAGCTATATGAAAAGAAAATGGATTATCTTCAGGAGTCAGTCCCAGTCACCAAAAGTATTTCAACTCTGCTAGAAATTATAGAAGAAATTCAGTTTTAGAAGGGAGTACCTACTAGAACCAGATGATACTTAAGGTCTTTACCAATACTGATCACAAGATGAACTTTGAGGACGAGAGACGGCCCTTGAGAATGCTACGTGTTGGCCAAGAGGAAGCAGGGAAGGGTGTTTCCCAGAAGATGGGAACAGCGTGAGCAGAGGCTTGGAGGAGGCACAGAGCTTGAAGCCATTGTACTCATCTATCCAGAACTCCATCCTACTTCTGTTTTCTGAACATGTTGCAGAGGGGACTCTTTACAGCTTGCAGAGGTCCAATCCAATCAGGGGGAACTGCAGTAACTCTGAGGTCTTCCACTTGTGTGTTTTGGAATTTCGTGAACCATTGAGGGCAGGGGAGTTTGTGAACGTGGCATTAATACTAAGGAGTTCTAACCACAGTGGTTCACTCCTGCTCATCAGGGTGGTTTTCTAATGGGCCTGATTTCCTTATGATCAGCTACTGAACTCAGCTGAAACAACCTTCGTCTACCCAAAACAAACCAATGAGGTCATTTTACTGTCTTGCCAAGTCTCTGTACAAACCTCCATGTGGCGCAGCATTATTGGAGACGGAGCTGGTGAAGGAAAACAATTCACTGGGAAGAGTTTGCTTTGACATTCACATGAATTTATAAGGTAATGTTTTAAATTAATTTTTTTTTTTTTTAGACAGAGTCTTGCCCTGTCACAAGGCTGGAGTGCAGTGGTGTGATCTCAGCTCACTGCAACCTCCACCTCCCGGGTTCAAGCGATTCTCCTGCCTCAGCCTCCCAAGTAGCTGGGTCCACAGGTGCGTACCACCACGCTTGGCTAATTTTTGTATTTTTAGTAGAGATGGGGTTTCACCATGTTGGCCAGGCTGGTCTCGAAGTCTTGACCTCACGATCTGCCCACCTCAGCCTCCCAAAGGGCTGGGATCACAGGCGTGTAAGCCACCACACCTGGCCTATAATATAACTTTAAAAGTAGAAATCATAAGAGAAAACTCTGTGGTCACATTCATATACCCCAAGATCTAGCTATGTACAACTTATATTAGCAGAATTAACAGGGGAGGGTCATGTTTCTGTATTACCCTGAAATGGAGACCTCTGCGTTTCTGCTCAGGCACCCGAGAGAATGTGCTCTGGACTTTCTGCTGGAGAGGCTGAAAGTGATGATTACCTAATGTGCAAAGTAGGACTTAAAAAAAAAAAAAAAAAGCTAATTGGAAACAACCCTGGATATCTTATACTCCCTTATTTCAATTACAATTGGCTTTATTTACAGTTCAGAGGGTCTGCAGCTGGAAGGCATGGGGGTTGGGGATTGCTCCTGCAGGCCCAGGTGAATGCTGTGCAGATGGCAACTGTCTCACCGCCACAGAGGACAGCGATGTCTGAGAGCCCCCTCGCTGCCTGCCGCGATGCCTGGGGACCTCCTGAATGAGAAGGGAAACCACACGTTCCCTGTGGCATCATATACCTTTCAGACTTGCGGTTTTAGTAGTTCTCTGCTGTGCTGAGCTTTGTGTTTTAAAGCCACTGCTGGAGGAAATCAGCTCAGCTGCTACTCCAGAGGGGAAGCCAGACAGAAGGTCATTCCTTTCCTCACTCTCCACCACAGCCCTGTTCTCCACAAAAATGTGTCCTTCTACAACAGACACACCCGAGCTTGGCTTTCAGCGACGCTCTGAGTCTGCCTCATTTGTCACCGTATCCCAAGTACCAACCACAATCACAGTACCAGGTCTATAGTGAACACTCAAGACATGCATGTGTGTGGATGGACGCTCCGTGCTAAGTGTATGCTAGTTGCGCAACTGTCAAAAAGGTGCAGCGGGTATGGCAGGTATCTGAGAGCAAAGAGGGCTGGTATTGGGTAATGTTCATTCATCCCACAGGGAAGCAGGTTTGCTCAAAGACAAGGTAGAGAAGGAGGAGGTGAGGTCCCCAAAACCAAGCATCCTGTCCCACAGGTCTTCCTCCCTCATCAGCGAGCCAGAGGCCAAAGAATGGATCTCCTTTCCTGTCATTAATCTGGGAGTGTATAGTTTCCTCACTTGTCTAAAGGGGGCAACAGAACATTCCTTCCCTACCCGAAGGGGTGTTGGGGGGATATATGACGAGAACAAGGTGCTGCACAGATGCTGGCCTTTTCTCTGATGACAGAACCAAGCCCTCCCAAGAACTAGTGCCCAAGAGCTGCCCAGCATCCTTCTGAAATTACATTGGGAAGGGCCAGGCAGCTAACTGTCCACCTATCAGTGAAGGCCATCCCTTCTAAGCCACCTCATTTCCCTGTGTGCTCAGCCTCCTGGACAGTAAGAACAGGCCTGCCCAAAGAGGCACAAATGAAAGCGAGTTTCAGTGTCAGCTGCCACCTTCTCCACACGTGGGTCTGCTTGACCCGGAACATCAGGGAAGACACCAGTGCCCTCTTCCCTTTGTAGATGAACACATATGCTTGGATAGAAAGCAACCTTGAATACCTAGGCTTTAGTTTTATTTCCAAATGAGAAAATTAGACAAAAAAAAAAAAAAAAAAACCTTCTGGGGCCAACTCGAACATACAAACTTCCAATAATATAGATGGAAAAGTCAAATACTACTAATGATTCCTAGGCTTTCCTTTTTTAACAAATTCTGTCAAGGGATCACTTTTCCAATCTAAAAATGGCATTGATTGAGTTCCTTTGAGGGTTTTGTATGTTCCCCAGAGAGTATTTTGATAGTCAAAAATAGTTCTTTGAAAAAACACCCTGTCATTAAGAGCCTAAGGCCGCTCCTTTACTCAAGAGTAATTTTAGGGAAGTGGTTTATCAACAGTATCTTTAGGAAAGGTGACACTCCCTATTTACTGAAACCTGGGCCAGAGAATTTATCTTTCTGGGATATTACTGGACTATGCAAAATTGTATAGAAACTAATTTCTGAAGTTCCAGGCACAGAGATGTCTCTTTCTTGGTGTGACATAGTTACTTATAAAGTTTTAACTTAGTCCTGGGAAGAAAAGCTCTTTTCATTGGAAAGATATGGATGGAATAGCAACTATACTTTCCATTCATTATGTTCTTCCTTTTATTAAACACTTATTATGTGTCAAGTATTATGCAAAAGACTTTACATGTATTATCTCATTTGTTTTTCTACAATAGTTTTTGGAGTTCTTTTCATTCATTTTCAATCCTGATTTGCCACTAACATGTTTTAAAGCTATAAATATGTCTCTAGGTACTGCTTTATCTGCATTCCATAAGTGTTATTGTGTAGTTTTTTTTTTACAGTTGATCAAACCTAAATATTTTGTATTTTTTATTAAAACTTTCCCTTTCATCCACAGTAAACTTAGGAGTATGTTTGTTTCTAATTTAATAGCATTCTGAGTAGAAAATGTGATTTCTATGCTATAAATTATTTGAAATTTCTTGGGACTCTCTTTGCTAAAATGGTTGACATGTGCGTGAAAATATATATATATATTTTCTCTATTTTGTTACGGGCTTCCATATGTCTATATTGGATCAGGTTTACTAAATTATCTCTTCATACCTTACATATCCTTGCTCTTTTTTTTGTCTGTTTGATCTGTCTGGTCCTGATAAAGCACTTTAAAAATACTACACTATGACAGAGATGAATGTATGAGTTAATTTTAAAAATATATCACACGGGGCCGGGCGCAGTGGCTCACGCCTGTAATCCCAGCACTTTGGGAGGCCGAGGTGGGTGGATCACGAGGTCAAGAGATCGAGACCATCCTGGTCAACATGGTGAAACCCCGTCTCTACTAAAAATACCAAAAAAAAAAAATTAGCTG